>RJWJ010003182.1:33194-89878 GCA_004363605.1 Indri indri | reverse complement strand
AAGTCTAAGGAAAAAATCCCAAACAAGACATTTATCTCCTCTATATTACAGTTTTTTGCCAAATAAACTATTACCTAATTGATATTTCAGGTTTGGGCCCTAAAACACAGGAAACCTGTGATTACTTCTGCCCTCTACAGCACAGTTTGGGTTTCCTAGTTACTACTTTGAGCACCAATCATAGAAGATCTTTACCAGCTCTCTCCAAAAAGCCATATGGTATTTCTAAGTCACAGCCATGTTATATCATACAAATATGTATGGAAAGGTATGTTCCTGAGATTAACCAAAGCCTAATTCAATTAGCCAAATCACACAACTCTATTAAAGGCACGTTTTCCATTTTCCAGTGCAGGGAGGAAGTAACACGTAAAATGAGGACTCAGTTCTCTTCAGGGTACTTTACCAACTAGCTTTCGGGTTGGTCTTTCCAGGAAACCATATGTTTAGTGTTGACTCTCACACTTCCAATTTCTTGCTAACTATAAAGCTATAATCTACCTTGTGTGCATAGAAAAGAAAACAAATGACTCCTGAAGCCCCAGACTGCATTGGGGCCCTCTATTATGGGTCTCCAGACATCTTGCAAGGATTAAGCAGAGTATGGATGTTGCTCTCAGGCAGAAACAGAGTACCAAAACACTGCCAGACCTACTAGAAACCCCATATTAGGTGGAATAGGAAGCATTGGAAGAGTCTGACAACAGCTGTACACTTAACGGCTTTAGAAACCCATGTATTTGGGACAGCCTGTCAACGTTCAGCACCAAGAGCTACATACAGCATGTATGGATGTAAGAAAAAATGGAACAGGTAGAATAGCAGAGTTCACATCTCTCATACAAATTTGACTATCACATGCCAGCTGAACACTGCACATTCAAGATCTATATAATTAATCTAATGATCCCAAAGAAATGATTTAAGTTAAAAAGGACAAATGATCACAAATCTGTCGTTTACTACACGTCACAGGAGGAGGTGGTTGCAGGGATTTTAATGACAAATCGTAGAACTGGAAGAGGTCTTGAAAGGTCCCCTCCTAGGCCAGTATACCTCAACTCTGCTTCACATCATACATGTCGGTGAGAAAGGAAAGGGATGGTAGGAGGAAGGGACACCATCCATGGATGAATACCAGCAAAGTGTGAGAAAAGACTGCACGACCAGAGAGGAAACCAGCAGAAAAAGAAACACACCATTAGCTGAAAATCTAATTTACTCTCTGCTTCCAAAACCCATCTCATCTTCTCCCAGCCAACCAAACTCCTGACTGATATATATGGACAATACCTGAGGACTTCGGAGTAGCCCTTGGCGGCAGCCACATGAAGGGCCGTGGCCCCTGAGCGAGCCTGCCTCACGTCCTCTATTTTCCCACTGTTGAGCCACTGGCGGGCATCCTGCAACATCTGCTGCTCTTCTTCTTTTCTTGACTGCTCCAGATCAACTCCTGCAGAAACCAGACATGACACAGCCAGCATTACTGAAGCTTCAATTAAATCTGACAGGATATCTTCCTTAGATTCAAAACACATCATAAACATAACTACAAATAACCATTTAGTCATCATGTTGGATATTCATCAAAGTTAGAAGAGCAATGGCATTCGTGCACATGTTAGTGGTCTTACTAGGGTTAAATCACCAGGTTAAATATTATGTGACATACATTCATTAAGGGAACACACCTAACATTGTTTCCAATAGAACATAAAGACCAAAAGGACATTATTTTTACATTATGATATTCGTACAAAGCTATAAACTTCTGAATCTTTTTACATATTATATGGTTTTAGTTTCCCAACAATCCTGTAAATTTAATAGATATTACTACCTTCAATTAACAGATGAAGAAATAGACATAGAAAGGTTAGGTATCTTGCTCAAGGCCACAAAACACATTAGTGGCGGAGCTGCCACTAGAACTCTGATATCCTGGGTCCCTGTTGTTCTTTCCCCTCACTATACCATAAGATTGGTATCAAAAATCTTGGTTTTTAAAGTATGATATACTTTAAAAAACAAACTACCTTCAAAGTTCATTTCCATATGTAGGTAAATACACTTATCTGAAGCTATATAATCTAGGGCAGATGAGTGGGTGATCTGCTGTTTAAAAACCTGTCTGCTTTCAAAGGAACGTAGATTTTGTTTCCCTTAAAAACATGGAAGAACTCCAAGAGTTTCTCCCTGAGCCAACAACTCTCCAACATCTACGCCAATGAAGAGGGGCTGAGGTGGGGGTATTCGCCATTACAAAAAGTAATGAAATATCCCAAATACAAACATACCCATTCAAAGAGTTTTATACTCATTAGCAGTCTTTATCTGTGCTTGATGTGCCCCCATTCGGCTCTCACATGAGAACCTGTGAACTACTCAGGATTATCTGTCTGATTTGGGGAGGTGGATGGGATGAAGAAGTAACCAATTTAGAACAGATCAAAATTCCAAACACAAAGAAGTGTTAACAATGCTGCAAAGTTAAGCATACATATGAACACCTCTTCTAATATAGTACACTCCTTAACTGAAGAATCAGCAATCGAAATAGAAAAAGTAGTTTCTCCAATCAAAACTATTTTTAAAAACCCTATTTGTTTTTTTTGTAAAAAAAAATTTCTTTATAAATTTTAAAGCAAATCTTAGGAGATAAAACTGAGTGCAACTGGATAGTAAACTAAGCATAAAATTCTTCAATTCAATAGGACGCGAAAACTATACACGGAAGGTAGTGAAAACAAGCCATTACTGACCTAAAACATCATTATTTTAAGGTAGGGTTGGCATACTTTCTATAAAAGGCCAAATATTAAATATTTTCAGGTCTGTGGCTCTTCCGGTCCATCACAACTACTCAACTCCGCTGTTGCAGCACAAAAGCAGTTTTGGATAATATGTAAACAATGGGCATGGCAAGATTTGGCCCTGCCTGACTAAAAGTTCATATAAGGAAAGGCCACTAGAGGTTAAATCCTTTGGGATGAACTACAGATTGTGGGTAAGGCAGTTTAGCAGAAAGACTAAAAAAACACTACAAATCATGTCCACAGAGCTTTATGATGGTTCTAGCAGACTTCCTAAGACCTGTCTTCCTTGCTTTCTGCCTAGTATTATTCACGACATTTTTTAATTAAATGAACCCAGGGGTTTCCAGTAGGAAAATCCCACTCTATTCTGTAAAATGGACTCTTCTAAACCTTTAAAATAAGAATAAGCATTTTTAGAGTATATTCTTCTAAGTTAGCTTCCTCACCTTAACAAACTACCAGAATAATTTTTATGGTTAGTATGATTAAAGATAATTTCAGAGGTTACAATAAGTATCTTTACCAGCACCACTTTTAGCTCTCATCAAGGGAAAAGATGCAAAGTCACAAACTGAATTTGGCCTATACTCAAATTTACACTATATCTCATCATTGCTTTGGATTCTACAATGTGTAGCAAAATCCAATACCATATATACACACAGTAAGAAGCATTCACGCTCCTCATCAGGTCACTCCTAACCATACAAACCATACAATGGTTATACAACCTCAGAGTGGCAAAAACAAGGAATGACTGGTCATTCTTTTGGCATTTGGCCTATGCTTGTGTGAGTTATTATTATAAGAGGATCCATGTTGGTAATTGATGATTCGTGCTGTGCAGACAGATCTAATCCTCTCCTGTTACATGATAATGAAAAGCTATGTACAGCAAATGGATTAATTTCTGTAAGTCACAGTGTTTGAGAGTCTCTCCTGGCCCCCACCAATCTGCTAGGTTACCTTGCTTCTTTACTTGCTCCAGAAGAAGATCCTTCATGGCTGGCTCTTCTGCAAGGTCAGAGGGGACTTCACCTTCACTATTGACAATACCCACACTGGCTCCGTGGTTAATGAAATACCTGTAAAGACAAGACTCAGGATCAATATTATCTCTGTCAATCTAAAATCAATTTATATTCATGCATCTGGGGTTCAATGCACAGCAAAGCCTCTATTTGGGGGTTTTAAATATGGTCCCAGACAAGGCATTCCATTATTAATTTCTAACTCCATTAGCCTTCAATAATTAGCATTGGAGGTTTCTCCATTTCCTGACTAGAGCAATGCCAACAAATAGGATTTCTTTCACACTCACATTACTAACCCCCACCCTCTGACTCCCAGCAGATAATACCACAGGGGAGGCATGCTGCCTTAAAACTCACCCATCCCCAATGTGCAAACACAGGTTTCCGAAAGGACTTACTGCACTTGCAATATTAGGAATGAAAAAGAGTCCCCAGGAAGATATGCAAAAAAGTAATTCTCACAAAAACTTTCCCAGTGCCACACTGGAGTTTATTAAGTAGTATTGTGGGTATGAAAATAGAGGAATAAAGCATGTGTTAAAATTTGCATGAATCTGTTTAAATTATGCCTCTGCAAAACTCTCCTATCAATCAGCCATCTACATGAAATCTTCCTCTGAGAAGAAACTAAATTATCGAAGAAGAAACATTAAAATGTTACATAATTTGATTCTAAATCCAAATAGAATAATTAATCTGAAAAAGAAAGGTCTGCTAATTTCAATGCCTTACATGGATCCTTTTTAATTTTCAAAGTGCTTTCACATAAAATTATATCATGAGTCTTAGGCAACAATATGAAGTAGGTAATGCGGGTATTATTACCACCACTTTAAGAAATTGAGGTCCATACATGTTATTAATAAATAATTTTCTCAAAATCACAAATGGCAAATGGCAGAGGCTATGGCCCCAATTTCGACTTCAAGCCTAGTTCATCTTTTCTCTAGATCAAGCTACTTTTGGGCCAGTGAGAACCCCAGTAATGCTAGGGTTCTCATTTCTATTAAATACTCAGAAGTATTTAAAGAAGAAAGAAAAACTATTCAAATTAGACTCAATCCATTCAACAATTCCATAAACATTTATTGGTCCCCTACTATGTTCAAGGAACCACATTTTAGACAATGTAGGAGATTTTAAAAAGATAATCAATAATTGGCTATTGCATTCAAAGAGTTGGCAGAGGAGAATGAAGCAATGAAGATCAGATTTAGACCATGTTTCTGCTTTCTCAGTGCCTAGCACCTGGTATAATAGAGCCTCAATAAATGTTTATAAATTTATAGATCAATTCCACATATACAAAGCTTAAAGGCATTCACAATTCATCTAATTTTCAACCATCTCTTTCCTTCGCTCGATCTCACAGGAAGACAGACCTTATTCAACTGCAAGACTAACTCCCTCTATGTGTATTCTTAGTTCTATCAAGTACCAGTATTCTGTCCATCAATGCCCCCTTCATTTCCACATATTCAATAGCTCCTCTCTTCTGATTCCTCCCCCTCAGGCCAAAGGAACATTCTACTACACCTTCCCCACCATGAAAAATCAAAGTACAAATAATGTACATGGTAAGCACTCAATAAATGTTTCTTGAACTGAACCGTACCCTATCCTCTGTAATCAAACTAAACCATTCGTTATTTGCAAGCACATCCCACTCTCACTCAGCTCTCTTTCAGAGCTCAAGTTGCTTCCTCTGACTAGATGGAACATTCTCTCTTCTCTTTCTCCTTGTAAAAATCTTCCACATCTTTCAAGGTGCATTTAAAATGCTTTTGCCTTCCTGAAGACTTTGCCTGTTTTCGCCAACTGAATTCTCTTTCCTTCCTTTAACCCCATCCTCCCTCTTTCCCTGCCCCTCGAACACTAACTCTGGACCTCTGTCGCGACTTACACTGTTCCTTGATGCAACCACTCCAGTACACTGAAAGCTACTTGAAGGCGACAACTGTGTCTTCCTCACTATTGTCATTGTCATGGCATCTGACACGTTCTCTTTACTCTTGGCACTCCATAAATACTGCTTGAATTACAAGAAACATCTTAACCACTCTGCTCTGACATCTAGTTCATCCCTTATTAGATGAGGCACATCATTTGGGTATACAGGCCTCTGTTTTCCCTCTTCAGACGTGCTTTTGGGCCACAATCAAGAAGATGTGTTTCTAGGAAGTAATTTGGCTCTCCGTTTTTTGATTTTCTCTAGTTTTAAGATAAAAAGTAAAAAACATCTTTAGTTTTACTTCTACCTGAACAAGAATTAAATATCAACCTATGAAGTCATATCTACTTTATTCCTGAGAATTCTTACAGTTGCCCAGAGGCTCAGAAATAGCTATTAGCTCAATAAATATGCCCTTGAAAATAAAGACTTCCTATCTTTCCTAACTCATCAGTGATATAAGGTCTTTTTGCTACTATTCTAAGGGAGGAAGAAAAGACGCGAAATGTATTCAAAAACTCAGAATAAATTAGCATCTCAATAAACTATAACGCCAAACTAAATGCTGTACCTTTGGGTCAATCTGCTGCCTCTAAGTTAAATACTTATTCATAATAAAAATGTAAAAACACCCAGCTAACTAACATTAAGCCTAAACTCATTTTAAAATGAGAAAAAAATAGCCTCCAAATGTCTCCTTTTTTGATGTATCATACTGAGTTCAAATACGAGACAAAAAAAAGATTATCATGGAACATGAAATAGAATGTACTCAGATTCTTCCTGGAAAGCCAGTTTGCCTTTATTCATTTCTACTCCCTTGAAAGTTAGAGTTCCTAATGATTCTGGGAATAAGGGTATAAAGTGTCAGATCTTTAAGACACAAAAAGAAAAATGAGGAGATGACTGAGGGCTGCTCTCATTAAAATAGTCTTTATTGGCCCTAAGGTAAAGCAACCAAAAGGATAACACAAACGATGGGATTCTTTTCCGTTGTGTAAAAAACAATGCTACATACTGCAAATAAGTAAATAATGACAATGAAGTCAAAAGCTATCCAATAATGACATGCATAATGAAAGATAAATCAAAGAAGGCCATCCCTACAACCATCACCCTCTGCAACAGATTCTGGGCTAGATCATCTCTCTCACGGTCAGCCTTTCATATTTCTAATTTATATGAGGAAATAGTAATTCTCACAAATTTATTTCATTAAAGGTAATACTTTTTGAGCCACAGATTGCTACATTTTGAACTTATTTCCAAAGGAACTATGTTCATCCATAAAGATGAGTTAAAGAATCATTATTAAAAAGTATTTACAATCATTCTCTGTACTTAGCTACACAAAAAGAGGATAATGCCAACACAAGTGATCCTAATTCTAAGCATAAGCTCTCCTTTAAAAAGTGAAAAAAAACTTAGGAAAAAAAGTAAATCCTTGAATTTAATGAGACTTGGTAGCTCAAATATCACAAACATGCACCTGAGCAAATAATCAAAAATCAGGCCCAGCATGGTGGCCCACGCCTGTAATCCTAGCACTCTGGGAGGCCAAGGTGGGATGACCACTTGAGGTCAATAGTTTGAGACCAGCCTTAGCAAGAGCGAGATCCCGCCTCTACTGAAAATAGAAAAATTAGCCGGGTGTGGTGGTGTGTGCCTGTAGTCCCAGCTACTCAGGAGGCTGAGGCAGGAGGATCTCTTGAGCCTAGGAGTTTGAGGTTGCTGTGAGCTATTGGTAATGCCACTGAACTCCAGTCTGTGCAACAGAGCAAGACCCTGTCTCAAAATCAACCAATCGATCAATCAATCCGGGGCCAATATGTTCTATAAATGTTTCTTAAATAAATGTTCTAAGTAAAATCATGCTAACTCTTAGGCATCAGAATCTTGGCATTACTGGATAAGACTGAGAAAGACAGCCTTTCCTATGAGACTCTGAAAAGGGACAGCCTATAGGATGAAAAGGTGACTGACTTTTACTAAATCAGAATACAGTGGGGAACCAAGAATGAAGAAATCTTCACTGGTTTATTTCTGTTGGCTTTCGGGCCGGCCAATCTGGTCATCCGCTTTTAGAACAAGCAGCCCAGTCAAACACCAGCGCTGCTGCCTAATGCTTCTCTGGGTCTGACTCTCCCTTTGTATAACTTCTCCCATGGAACATCCTTGGCTTAACAGCAAACCCAGCAACTCAGGCTCTCCCTCAGGAAACCTGGGCAAATCAGATTCTGTGGGAAGTCATTCTCAGGCTTCTACATGGCTGCCAACATAATTCTCCCTGCTGTTCACTGAATAAGAGAAATGTAATGGAGCTCTAATCATTATTGAAAAGGGCCTTAAAACAAGCAATTTGATTTTCATAGGACCAGAGAACACCACAATTTTATTTGGAGAATTTACCTTTATCAATCTAAATTTACCCTCATCTAGAATATACTCAGTTGCCTCATTTTAAAGATGTTTCAACTGCCCAAATCTTTTTCCTATTAAAAATAACCTCCCTGATCATTCTTTCATAAAACAGATATTTATTTAGTGCCTCTTACAGCTCAGGTACTATGTGGTCAGGATTCTTCTTCGCAAGGGAGTGGTAACTAGTTGTCACAGAGGTTAGTAGCTATTAATGTAACTTATTAAACACAGACACTCAGCCAATCTGGAGAACACATGTCAATCTCTACGTTTCCTTTGTTCCACATGTTTAGGCTCATTCTTCTGCTATTGACTATGTGAGTGCTATGATCAGTATGCCAGGCATTTTCTACCTTCATTTGTACTGAGCACTGATTTTTTAAAAAACAATAAAACAGGGCCGGCGCAGTGGCTCACGCCTGTAATCCTACCACTCTGGGAGGCCGAGGCAGGCGGATCGCTCAAGATCAAGAGTTCGAGACCAGCCTGAGCAAGAGTGAGACCCGTCTCTACTAAAAATAGAAAGAAATTATCTGGACAACTAAAATATATATATATATAGAAAAAATTAGCCGGGCATGGTGGCACATGCCTTTAGTCCCAGCTACTCAGGAGGCTGAGGCAGGAGGATCGCTTGAGCCCAGGAGTTTGAGGTTGCTGTGAGCTAGGCTGACGCCACAGCACTCTAGCCAGGGCAACAGAGCCAGACTCTGTCTCAAAAAACAAAACAAAAAAAAAAAAAACAATAGAACAGTTTAACAAAGAAGCCCAGGGAAAAAATCTTCAGGTCTGCCTATATATATGCCCAGGTACAGCTGTTCAGAAATTGAACCCAGTCAGCACGAACAGACAGACAACGTAAATTACCTGAGAACAGAAGCAAATAAAAAGGTTTCAATGAAAAAATTATGGATTTAGCACCTACATAACATATTGTATCAATTGTTCCTTAAAAACAATTCAGCTTCCTACTTTTGTAATCTGAAATGGCTCATGACTACTTATGAAATTCAAATTCTTAAGAGCAGAGGAGAAATGAAGGCTATTCCTGCAAATACTCCAAACCGACAAAGAGACTCACTCACTCTGCTATGTTGAGATAGCCACAGGAAGCTGCTGCATGAAGCGGTGTCCAGCCCTCATTGTCTTGCTGGTTTACGTTGGCTCTGTTCTCCACCAGAAACTTCACCATGTCCAAATTTTCATCAATACAGGCCTGAAAAGAAAAGTCCATTCATTAATTCAACAAATATTCATTGCATTGACAATACCCAGCAGTTTTAATGATACATTAATTTCTATTTCTTTCATACGAAGTGTCCACAGCATGTCTTCTAAGGTTTGCAATCTTATGCAAGCCCCTTAATGTCTCCATGCCTCAATGTCTCAGCTGTGAAACAGGTATAATGGTACTTAGTCTTATTTACAGTACTATTAGGATTAATCGTAAAAATCATTTCTGAAGTGCTATAAATGGGTGGGCTGTTTCATCATTTCATCATTATATTATAAAAAGAAAGACATGTTAGAAAACACTGATATGCTTATGAATTTTAAAAGAAAATAATTGCATAAAATCAGATGTGATTTTCTCAATGGGAAGTTGTAGTTTAAGGCTCTAGGATTGCTAAATAACCCCCACTCTGGTAAGAAAGGGTAGGGTGATCATTTCAAAGAGAAGAAATGTATTTTCTGAATGGCTTCAAACAATATGGCAAGGTATGTTTGTAATTATGAATGGTTAGGGATCCTCATCTGCCCATATCATGGCAGCAATTAGGAGAAAGCAGAGAAGCTTTTTGAATAAAGGCTTTCGGCTTACCATAGCCTAAAAGAAATAGTCACAAACAGCAATGAGATCTGCAAAAACCAAAAGGCTGGCTTGACATAGCTATAGACTAGAAAAGAGGTATTACAGAAAGCTTACAATGACAAAAGTAATCATCACGAAGGCTTAGATGGTTCCAAAACAGTTGGGATAATTCAGGACCTAGAAACAAACAAGACCTCTTTCTTAAAACTTGCCTTTTCATCCCCTCCTTCAAAAAAAAAAAAAGTTAAAACTTTAGCTGAGGAAGAATTACCCAAATTAAACGACTTTCACATTACAACATTATTTGCTTTTTCATTGTGCTGACATTTACACTAACAATGCAAAAGCAATGGTGGGTGAAACTGCTGGTGCCTCAGCATGAATCAAGGCAATGTCATCAAAAGATACCAGTAGGCACCGTATTCTTCCTCACTGCACACTTAAGAATGGCCTTGATGAAGCAGCAAAAATTATTAATTTTATTAAATCTCAATCCTTGAGTATAAGTCTTTTTAATATTCTATGTGAAATGGAAAGTATACTTAAAGTACTGCTGCATACGCAAGTAGATGGTTGATTTTAGGAAAAAGCATTCTGAATCTGAGTTATGAGATGAAATTAGCTGTTTTCATGGAACACTATTTTTACTCATAGGAATAACAGACAAATTACAGTTATTCAGACTTGAAAATGAACAAAGTGAGCCTGTCACTTAAAAAAAAATAACTATTTGTTGCAATGATAAAATTAGACCATTCAAGTGAAAATTAGAATTTTGGGAAACATAGCCACTACCATGAGCTTGACAGCTTTCCAATACTCACTTTTCTGATGAAATCAGTAGGACTATCAAACAAATGCGGATTGTTGCTATTGTATAATAAAATGTGTTTACATTTGGAAGATCTGTATAATTTATTTTCCAAATAACCAAACGTATAGTGTTAGAAAGTCACTCACGGGTAAAAGGTTCATTCAAAGTACAAGTTAGACCAAAGAGTTTTAATGTAACAGAGTAAGAAAAATCCACTGACGTGATTTCAGTTTCCACATTGCAACTAACATTTAAGAAACTACCATTTCTTAAACTACCAGTTCTTAAACTAACATTTAAGAAATTACCACTTGTTGGAGTTTGGTATAGTATCCCAAAAAAAAAAAAAAAGCTACAACTCTCTCAACAGGCTACTAAAATACTTCTCCCTTTTCCAAAAATATATCTATATGAGGCTAGAGTTTATATACTTTAATCAAAATAATATATCACAACAGATTGAATACAAACATTAAAAGAAAATTGTAAAAATATAATATAAAACAATGCCACTCTTCTCACTGGGCTTTTTTGTCTTTGAAAGTACATATATAGTTATTTTTACTTAAAATATGATTTATATTAATATGTAAGGGATTATTGTTATTTTTAATGATTTAATAAGCACATATTTAATAATTCAATAATTACATTTTTTTTAATTTCTCAGTAATATATTATCCAAGATGAACAAAGTCCTAAATAAGTTTTGGGGGTCCTGAATACATTTTTAAGTGTAAAGGAATCCTGAAATCAGTTTGATGATCATTGTCTTCATCAAACTACCAAGTGATATTTTATGGTGCTCATGAGCAACTGTTTAAACAGTAAAAGATTACTGTGGGCAGAACCAAAGTTAGAACTCCAGAGGACCTTCATAACTACAGAACTTAAGTAGTACGTACCATACCAAGAGAACTTATAGGAACTCCCTCCAGAGATAAACCTCATGTCAATCTTGCCTAAAGCAAGGGGACGGATGAAAAAATGTTGATTCCATTTAGAAGAAAATTTAATTAGGTAACTCTGGCTATAAAAAGTATCTTTGTTCATTTTTCCTAAGCCATTTGATATTCCTTTTATGATTACTAAGATTACCTAAACATATCAGCCTAGATTTGACGTGATAAAATGTAACACACTCCTCCAATCTCACCTGTTGAGGCCAATCTGGCTTTTATAGCCAGTATTCATAATGGTCTCTTTTTCAATAGCAGCTCCGGAGATTACATTTCTTCTATGATGTTTTTTTTAGGTTTATAAACTTCCACAAGCATTCCCCATTTACTCTTTACCTCTTTGCCATGTAAAATATTTAATAATTATTCATAATACTTTAAAATATTGCATAATTATGCTTATCACTACATTGGCCGCATATTACATGTCTGCCAGTCTGCAATTCCATGTATCAAGGTCTAGCCAGCCCTTGCAGAGTATCACACTCAAAACTGTAAACAAAGATTTTTAAGTGAAAGAAATGGAAGGGGGCACCTTTCAAAAAGGTACTGAAGCTCAAAGAGAAGAAAGTGTTTTAGAGGTTGTGCTAAATACACTCTTTGCCCTTGATAATAACTCCTATATCAAGAAGGTCAAATGTGCCATCTTAACCTGTGTGGGCCAGGACAGTTGGGTCAACTGCTTCTTGCTTGGCTGCAAAATTTCTTTGAACTCTCAAGAACAGTCTAAAAACTTAGCTCCAATGGCCACATTACTACCAGGCAGACTTCTGTAAGCCAATGTTTTCAAGATCATTCTTTGCCCTTTGCAGATGACAGTAGTCAAATTCCAGAGGGCCTAAAATAAGCCCAGCTAGTCCAGGTATCAAATGGGAGAAAACTTATCTTTTCTCTTTCCTTCTCTCTTACATCTCCCTCCCCACTCCTCATTTCCTTCATCTCCCTTACCCCATTGCTACTTCTTTTCCTTTTAAATTTTATGATATTGTGTCTATAAACCTCAAATCCTTGATACAAATTTTCTTTTTTTTTTCTGAGATGGGGTCTTGCTATGTTTCCCCGGCTGGTCCCAAATTCCTGGACTCAAGTGATCCTCCCACCTCAGCCTCCTAAGTAGTTGGGATGACAGGCACCCACTGCCATGCCTGGCTAATTTTTTTACTTTTGTAGAGATGGGGTTCTCACTCTTACTCAGGCTGGTCTTGAACTCCTGGCCTCAAGCAGTCCTCCAGCCTTGGCCTCTCAAAGTGCTAGGATTACAGACGAGAGCCACCGGGCCTGGCCAAGATATTCTTCTTCATCTTTGGTTTTTAACAGTTTAATTATGATATGCCTAGTGTAGTTTCCTTGTACAGCTATGTGTGGCTTGGAGTCAGACAGACCAAAGTTTGCATATCAGCGCTGCCAATGCACATAACTTTGAGTGGGGTCTAACCTAAGTACCAGAGTATGTACTCATCTATAGCATTGGGAATATCACCTACCTCATAGGGTTTTGTGAAGATTAAAGGAGATCAGCCCTTTGGAATATTCCCTGACATTGTTGTTTTTAAGCCAATAGTTGAACAAATAGCAACTTCCCCGGGGAGGGGGGGGGGTGGAAACCCACAAAATGTACTTATTTCTCACTCATCACAGCCCTCTTCCACCCCTACTACCTTATGGGAGCAAAGTAATTTGATTAAAAATGTCTTTGAACTATCAAGATTCTGGAGCTTGCTTTTCAGTCCAACTTCAGAAAATTCTTCTCTAATGTTCAGAATGCTGTGGGTTCCTAAATTCAGGAACTGTAAGAATAAAATAGTATGTACCATGGTTAAGCTGGAAGAGAATCATCCCTGCAGATGAGAGCAACCAGCTGTTGTGGGTCACTCACTCTGATGAAATACCTTGGAGTGACTGTTCTCCCAAGCTCCTTCTCTTTCTCTCTCTCTCTCTTTTTTGCCTCCAGAAGAAGGAATATGACTAAAGCACGGATGAGAGATGAATGGTCCCTGAACACCTTCTCAAGTGAATAATGACTAAATTTAGATGCCCTTCTGCCCACTCAATCTGCAGCTGTGCTGCTGACTCATTCACGACTGAAGCATGGTGGATGAGCAGATTCGCCCATGTATAAAACTGTGTCCAGGGACGTGGACTCCAACACCATGCTTCTACACAGAGCTATGCTAAATCTGCCAGACAGACATGTCTTTCATTTTTTTGGGAAGCAGGCTAAACAAGCTTTTGATGGTACCTATGACAACAATGGGGACATTCTTCTTTGCCTTTAATTCAAATTCCTTCTGTTGTGGCTTAAGTCTATCTCCTCCTATTTTGCATTCCTGAAGACACACGGAATATTACTAAAGTAACAACTTGCTCTACACGCCTTAAGAAATGAAGATATGATTTAATTATTAGTCCAAAAAAACAATTTAGAAAAATTGCCAGGTAATAAATTAAAGCTTCCTAAAATCAGCATGTCACATTTCTCTGGCAATGACAATCTCCAAGGAAAAATACTTGATTTTGCCAATAAAATGAGGAAAGAGCACTGTGATCTCTCTACTGTACCTGATACTGCTCTCTCTATATCAAAGGCAAAAGTGGCTGATGGTTGATCAGTGCCAGAGTTAAATCTGGGAGTGCAGAGAAGGCCTTACAAAACAAAGCCTTCTTGGTTCCCAAAATAGCCTGCAACTGTCACCACCACCAAGTGCCGGCTTTAAGAGCTGACCTTGCTATTGTACCTCAGAATATGGCTAATACTACCTGCCTCGGCCTCGGAACAACCCTATTGCCTGCAAAACCCAGCTTCTAGGTGCCTGGGTAAATGTTATACTAGAAGCTAAGCTTAATGCAGCCTAACACCTACTTGTTTGGATTTTTCAGCCTGCAGCTTGCCTTGATTTCAGTAAATCATGCTGACAAAAGTTTTGGGAAGGTACATCAAAAGACTACCAACAGAGTAAAAAGGCAACCCACTGAATGGGCGAAAATATAAGCAAATCATATGTGTTAAGAGATTAATATCCAGAGTATATAGAGGACTCCTAAAACTTAGCCACAACAAAAAAACCCAATTCAAACAGGCTAAGGATTGAACAGACATGTCTCCAAAGATATACAAATGACCAATAAACACATGAAAAGACGCTCAACATCATTAATTATTAGGGAAATGCAAATCAAAACTACAGTGAGCTACCACCTCACCCCCATTAGGATGGCTACTATCAAAAAAACACAAGATAACAAAAGTGTTGGCAAGGATGTGGAGAAATGAGAGCCTTGTGCACAGCTCATGGGAATGTGAAATGGTGTAACCTCTACGGAAAACAGTATGGCAGTTCCTCAAAACATTAAAAATAGAACTACCATTTCTATTCTATTCAAAAATAGAATCTGGGGTATATACTTAAAAGAATGGAAAGCATGGTCTCCAAGAGATGTGTACACTCAAGTTCACAGCAACATTATCACAACAGCTAATATGTGGAACCGTATTATCCCAAGAGGCAGTTGCCAGATAAATGGATAAGCAAAATACTGTATATACTTACAATGTATGTATTCCAGAGGGAGTGAGGCCCTGCTGACACCTTGATTTCAGACTTCTGGCCTCCAGAATTGTGAGAGAATAACTTTCTGTTGTTTTAGGCCACCAAGTTTGTGATAATTTGTTAAAGAAGCCACAGGAAACTAATACAATTGGCACGGGGAATCGTAACCTAGAAAGCCTGCCATATCCTCACTCCTTGCTATTAACTGAAAATCGCAGTAGTGATTGATCCTTTCTTTGTCAGATGAAAAGTGGTCAATAGATTAATTATACCACTTTTTAAAAGACAACTACATTAAACAGAAAGCTTTAGAAAGTTTTTACCAATCTTTAGCTCAAACAACAAAATCCTGAGAGACCTAACCGTGGTCCTCACGTTAGGCATTTTGCCAAAGGTATTCCAGCTGAGGACTGAAACTCTGGTAGCAATACTGATTGATGAGGTCCCTGTGAAACCCAAGCTCAAAGTCCCCTTGCTTTAATTAGGTAGCCTCATCATATGCCAAGAAATTATACAGTCATCCCTCAGTACCCATGGGGGAACAGCTCCAGGATGCCCTACAGATCCCAAAATCCACTGATGTTGCCACTTTTATATAATGGCGTAGTATTTGCACGTAACCTACGCACATCCCTCTGGATATTTTAAATCATCTCCAGATTACTTATAATACCTAATATAATGTAAATGCTATGTAAACAGTTGTTATACTGTATTTTTAAAATCTGTATTATTTTTTATTGTTGTATTGCTATTTTTTTATTGTTTTTTTCCCCAAATATTTTCCATCCACGTTTGGTTGCATCCGCGGATGCAGAACCCACAGATACAGAGGCTGGCTGCACGAGTAAATTAAAGGTGATAAAGGAGTCAGTAAACTTGGAAATCCCCACCATCAGCAGATCATCATCACGAGAAGGTTTTAACATATTAGTAGTTAAGACTGACTGATCCAGTGTTTGAATCAATCCTTCCAAGTACCTCTCGATTCCAATCATGACACAGTGTAACTACTGCTTAAATGGGAATCATAACAGCAGTCTGCTCCAACATGACAGGTGACTCCAGCAACTGTCAGCCCTGCATAAAAGACTCACAACCCCACTGGCAAAGACAGTTTGGCTCCCAGATAGTGAGAACTATATCTGATCATGTACTCAGTGGTCAGACAGGCTCTGGACATGGATCTGTACCCTTTCAAGATAGATGGCCAAGAGAGACGGCAGAAGTAAGGAATTTTCCATGGAGTGTCATACTAAGATTTTTGTTCTCAGTAAACTGGTATATTATCCCAAGACTGCAAATGTTTACGAGTTGGGGCCAGAGAACATCTTCTTTCAATTAAATGCAAATATCATATTGCCTAAAGGTTAACAATAGTTAAGTTTCAAAAATGCGTTCACAAGGCCTTCTCTAAATGCCCCAAGCCCTTACCCTCCCATGTTTGCTCAACCTTCTCTATCCCCCTTGCATTTAACTACCTAAACGGAGAAAAGCTCATCAGGTTGCCTTACAGGTGTCACCATAGCAACTTTTTTACTATACAAGGATATATATGTCTGATCTCACTCTTGTCATCAATCAAATTTTTTAAAAAGTTGAGGAGAAAGAAGATGAAGTTAGGGCCCAGAAGAAAGCTCCATCTTCTCAAAGCCCATGGGTCATCTTCAAACAGAAAGTCATCCTGATTTTGAGGAACAATAAATGAGGCCTAGCAACTGTGGTTGAAATCCCCAGCATGACTTTCTCTCAGGTCAAAGGAATATACATAGCTGAGTAACTCTGACACTTGTATATAAGCAAGAAAGTCCTGAAATTACCTTCTTACAAATTCTGCGCATAAAAGCTGAGACACACTAGTAATGGAATGATTCAACTTAACAGACTTGATCAAAAGAGGTTACTTGGAAAAAGACTGTTATAACAGTTGTAAAGGAAGCAAAGAACGTGGTGGCTGGAGCAAGAAGTGTTAGGACTTTCATTTTACAGATGAAGAAAGTTAGCCCAGAAAAGTTAAATGACTTATTTAAGGTCATACATTTAGTTGCAGAAGCACCTAAATGCTTTCTACCTACCAATTCAGAGGTGTCCAAACTAGAGTTCACAGGCCAGGGTCAAGATACCACTTGGCTTATGGAACATTTTTACTGTCTGATACCACCTCCCTAAAAATACCTTGACTTTAGCATATATAGGGTAAACTGATATTAGTCTAGCCCTCTGATAATTTCATATGAGGAATGTGGCCAATTGGTTGATTTGAGTTGGTCACTCCTGACCAGACTAAATGCAAAACACAAAGATCCCATTAAAGTACTTTGGTTACCACTCTGTTTATTAGCATGAGTCTGGATTAGAAACCTCCCTCATATCTTGGCTACCTGTCTTAACCACAGCCCCCCAACGGTCCACCCTGCTGCCAACTTGGCATGTAGAGTAAATTGCTGTCCCATGGAGAGGGATTTTTCTATTTAACTCCAGATCACTCTGTGCCCATAAACAAGTGTTTCATAAGCTGCAAGAGGACAGCCTGAAAGCTATGGCATGGGCAATGCTCCATAGCTGTCAGTAAGCCTGCAGAAAAGAAGGAAGACAGTTCTGGGACTTGGGTTGGGTAAGGAGTGAAAGCCACAAAGAAATTACAGGAAATTGAAATTTGCAGAAAGTATAAATCAGCACACCAAATTGTATCCCTAAAAAGAGATAATAAATAAGAGGTTGTTATTTTCCCAGCATATTTTCATCAAGAGTTTTGCATAATAAAAGCTAGTAATATATAAGCCCATATCACTTATTGTCATGTCCCCTCCCATGTAGAGTCCTATATGGTGAAGATACTAGAGAAAGCAGTTATATAACCCTACCCAGTACAGTATACTAGTTAAGAGCACAGACTATGGAATGAGACTTTCTAGGTTCAAATCCCAGGTCTACCAGTTAGTAGTACTGTGTTCTTGGAACAAGTTATTTCTGTATGCTTTAGGTTCTTCATCTGTAAAATTATCATACCAATCATAGTAACTACTTCATGGGGTTACAGTTAGGGTTAAATGAGCTAATGCACATAAAAACAGTGCCTGGCACACACTTAAATGCTATGTAAGTGTTAGCTGCTGTTATTATTATTATTATCACCCTTGTATAGTCTCTAAGAGTTAGCAAGGGACATTCCTTTCTACATAAGAAAGGGCAAAAATGATATTCTTAAAATAAACATAAACATAGTACAAACTCTATGTAAGTTCCTATATATGCAAACAGACTACGCAGTTAGAAGGAAGTGAATTAAAGTCAGGATTACAGGAAAGGAAAAACAACGGGCCGGGACTCCTATAGCGGACTCCTTCCTATGGCTGGTAAAGCAAGTTCCCAGGCTGCAGACCGGGTTTTACCATAACAGAGTCACTGGCTGCTGAGAGTCCATCAGGTCTATTGTTAGCATTAGCAGAAAATCTGAGAAGACAGATTTAAGTTCCGGATCTGACACTGACTCATGTTACCAAAGAACAGGTTAAGAATTTGTCTCAGTAATCAGTGTTCCCTGACTGTAAAGTACTTTTCCATTTATTCATGTAACAAATATTTACTAAGGCCTGTACTATGCCAGACACGGTCCTTAGGGGAAGATGTAGGAATCAAAAATGATTAAGACTTTACCATTTAGTGGTGGAAAGAGATATGTGAATGATACAATGCAACGGAAACCATACTCTAATATAAAATGAGAGATAAGTACAAAGTGCTCTAGTACAGAGTAAGATGTCACTAATGGTCTGGGTGTGACAGAAAACACCTCCCAGTATGGACATTATTTACCTGAGTTATAAAGGAGAATGAGTTAGCCTGCTGAAAAAGCAGCGATGAAGAGAATCTGAAGTGAAAGGAACAGTATACACAAAGGTCCGTAAGAGAGAGAAGATGACAGTTTTTCGGAATGGTGAGAGTTTGGCATGCTTGTACTCGGATGGGGGTGCAGACAGGCATAAACATCTGAGCAGGGCTTCATTTACCATACTGAGGACTTTGACTTTTTCCCTGAAGGCTGACGGGAAATGGAGAAACAGTGGCTAGGGTAGGTTGGCAACTATGAAGGTTCCTGTATCCCATCCCATGATAAATAAAGAGTTTAGCCTTTATCCTGAAGGCAACAGGGAGGTGTCAAGGTCTTTAAACCAGAGAGTGACACTATCAGAATTGTATCTTATAATGATAACTACAGCGAGAATATGAAGATTGAACTGCTGGCAGGAAAAAATCATAAGAGATACCATTTAGGAAATTGTAACCCAGGCTAGAGAGGATGAGGTCTTGAAATAAGGTATGGGCAGCAGAGACACTGGGGAGGAGATGGATTTGAGAAGCATCCTTGAGGTAGAATGGACAGAACAGGGTAACTGATTAGAATGCCAGTGGGGAGGCCAAGGCGGGCAGATTGTTTGAGCTCAGGAGTTCGAGACCAGCCTGAGCAAGAGCGAGACCCCATCTCTACTAAAAAAAATTGAAAGAAATCAGCTAGACAACTAAAAAAAAAAAAAAAGATATATATATATATATATATATATATATATATATATATATATATATATATATATAAATTAGCCGGGCATGGTGGCACATGCCTGTAGTCCCAGCTACTCGGAAGGCTGAGGCAGGAGGATCGCTTGAGCCCAGGAGTTTGAGGTTGCTGTGAGCGAGGCTGACGCCACGGCACTCTAGCCCAGGCAACAGAGTGAGACTCTGTCTCAAAAAAACAAAAAATAGAATGCCAGTGGTGAGAAAGGATAACATGAAGATTTTTAAGAGCTTTAGGACCCCGGATGGATTGTGACACCACTTAGACAAAACAGGGAATACAAGAAAGTCTTAGAAGTCTTTTCTGTTTCTGATTCCCAACTAGTGCTAATTTCTCTTAAAGCCTAAGTGACTTACATTCAGGAACTATATCTGAGCAACAAACTAGCATGCACCGCTGCCCTTTCCATATTAAATAATCCTAAAGTGAGCCCACAGAAATCGATGCCAACCAGCCCAAGCTCACAGCTGTTCCCTGCCCCACAGCGAAGTCCTGGCTGGGTCCGTGTCATGAACGCTGTGGTACGGCCCTGGCGCGGCGTTAGTGTACAGCAGCCCACGCCACAGGGGAATTGAGGTTACAGTGTGAGGTCTCAGCTACAGCTGGACTCTCTTTAAAGTCACATGTTTGTGACAACAGTGGTACTTTACAACTCAAAAGGATGCCCTCGATTTCTTCTCTAAAACTGAAATCTTTGGAATAGAAAAATAGTAAATTAAAAAAATTTTGTTTGGCCCATATGGTGTTATAAAAATAAAGATTTTTCACACACAAAAAATTCTATATTTGAAACTTCTTTTTAAAAAATAGAATATCTGATGACACACAGTAACGACTGGTTGGAGTTGAGCAGCGGTTGTGTTCTTCAGGCAGAGCATGAATCTCTCAGTGCTCCAAGCCCCACCACTCTCTACTGTGTTCTACTGGGGCTACTTCATTAACTTATATTACCTGCCCATACCTTTTATTTTCTCAAAACATTTTCTTATGAAAATGTTCAAACACACAGAAAAGTTGAAAGAATTCCACAGAGAACACTCATATACCCACAGGAGCTATAGTCCACCATTAACATTGTACCATTAATATATACTTGCTTTATCGTGTATTCATCCATTCATCCCATTTCAGACATTAGTAATAATTTCTCTAAATATTAAATACTTCGCCATGCATAGCATTAACTAGAGTTCAATACTTGCTTATAGTATTATTTTTGTTTTGAAGTAAAATTTACATACAGTGAAAAGCACAAAACTTAAGTATATATTTGCTGAGTTTTGACAAATGTCTACACCTGTTACCCATCACTGTAGGTGCTTGAGTTGTGTCCCTGAGGCACCTGACCCCTTGGACAGAGAAATGTTTTTCTGCATTGCTCTGACCTGTCCATGAACAAGGAAACGCTGGCTATGAGCAGAGATATAGCTGACCTCTCTTAAAGCAGGGTCTTGTTTCTTCAGATCCTTAACAGTCCAAATCTGGGTAAAATCAATTTTACATATCTGATAATACTGATATAAATATATACCTGATAAAATATAGCTGATAAATATAAAAGAGAAGACACTCTCTCACAACACTTTAGAAATCTAAATAACTTGTTCTTTCCTGAAAGCACCAAGGTCAATGGTGTGAGAAACACGGCCTATAGTTCAACCTTCAGACTGCTACGTTCTAGAGGAAGGGAAATAGAATGAATCATACAAAGCAATAAACGACACAAACATCTCTTGAGGTCACACATAGAAGAGTTAGATTCTACTCTCCCTGACTTGCCTAGTGGTACTGCTGATGTAACAATGATTTGGTTTGTGATCTGGTTGGTAAGAGAAGGTATTCCTAAACCCAGGAAAAGATCAGGAATAGCAAGAAGGTAGAAACCTTATGTTCTAAAAGTAGAATAATGGACAGGTAAAAACCTGAAAAAAGGCCGGGCGCGGTAGCTCACGCCTGTAATCCTAGCACTCTGGGAGGCCGAGGCGGGCGGATCGTTCTGAGCTCAGGAGTTCGAGACCAGCCTGAGCAAGAGCAAGACCCCATCTCTACCAAAAATAGAAAGAAATTAATTGGACAGCTAAAAATATATATAGAAAAAATGAGCCGGGCATGGTGGCGCATGCCTGTAGTCCCAGCTACTCGGGAGGCTGAGACAGTAGGGTTGCTCGAGCCCGGGAGTTAGAGGTTGCTGTGAGCTAGGCTGACGCCACGGCACTCGCCCCAGGCAAGAGAGTAAGACTCTGTCTCAAAAAAAAAAAAAAAACCTGAAAAAAGATTCAACATTCGCTGTTAAGACAAAGACTTTCCACATAGCCTAGCAAAGCAATGGCATCCTTTTATGGAAATAAAAATCAGAAACATCCCCCATCTCCTGTGATGGTAAGTGCTAACTTACCCGCAATCAAATCTAAGCCTCCTGGAGCATTTTGCTGGCAGTGTGCTCAGAATGAGGTGAAGCTTGCCAAGACGCAGAATTTCAGAGGCTGCTGCAGAGGTGCCAAAGGTTAAGGAGAGAGTGTGTGTTACCTACCTTAGTCTTTCAATCTGTCTCAACTGTCTCATTTACTAAGTGGCCTCAAGCCCATACTTTGAGCAACTGCATGTCTAGGACAGAGGTAGAGGGCAAATTTCAGAACAGAATGGGGGATATTACAAGGTACTGTACCAGCAAAAGAGTCCGACTTCAGTGTTACAGTCCATCCCAGTCTTTCCACAACTAAGTTTCCTGGCTGTAAGACAGAAAGCACCAAACTTAACCTTCCTTGTATTTCAGAGTTGATGTGAGGACACGAGATGACAAATACGAAATTGAAAACAGACTTTTAAAAAGGTAACTAGTACATAAATCCAAGTATTGCTACTCATATATGACCTTCTTTGTGTTATTTAATAAAACAAAATACACTGTGAGGTAGTATAGTACAGTGCCTCGATTTACAGCAGAGGTTGGCAGACTTTCTCTGTGAAGAGCCAAAGAGCAAGTATTCTGGGCTTTGTGGATCACAGTCTCGAAAACACTCAACTCTGTCATCATACTGTAAAAGCAACCATAGGCAACACTAAACCAATGAGCAGCTGTGTTCCAATAAAATTTTATGGACTCTAAAATCTGAATTTCATATAAGTTTCATGTGTCACAAGATACTATATTCTTTGATTTTTTTCAACTAATTAAAAATGCAAAACCATTTTTAGCTAATAGGCTGTATAAAAACAAGCAGTGGGCTGGATTTGGCCTGTGGGCTATAGTTTGCTGACCCTTGATTTAGAACATTGGCTATAAAATTTGAATTCAAATGCCAACTGTGAAACTTAATAGCTATAAGACCTTATTTAAGTTACTTAACTTCTTTCTGCTGCAGTTACCTCACCTTTAAAATGGGAGTAACAATAATATTTATCTCTTAGTGCTGTTATGAAGATTACCTGACTTTACATGGGCATAGCAGCTGGAACAGTGCCTGACACACTTAACTGTTCATGAATGTTGCTACTAGCTGTTACGAACCCTTCCCATAACAATTTCTAACAATTCTCCACATGTGCCACACTTTCATATGCCTCCACACACCTGCACACGCTATTTCCTCTACCTGGAATGCACTTTCCTGCTTAGAGCTTCTAGATGGTCTCAAAGACATAGTTTAAACATCCCTTTCTCTATGAAGCCTGCCTTGATCTGCTTCCTTTCCTAGCAGACACTAGCCACTACGACCTATTTCCAATCACCTATTACAATTTATTGCATTTTATTGTAGTTATCTTTAACAGGTCAAATTCCCAGCAAGACTCCTTCTATGCAGAGACTATGACTTATAATTGTATCCCCAGGGCCTAAAATAGTGCTCTATACACAGAAGGCATATACTTGCTTCATGGTATTACTAACAACAGAAAGCAACCTAATGCATTAATAACTAGGCTAGAAATCTACTTATACATGAATTAAATATATAAATAATTTCTAATATCCTATTTTTTAGTAAAATCAATCATGTTAATATTCATCCCCCAGAGCATCCAGAGTTTGTCTTGGTGCCATTATTAGTTGGTAGCAGACATCTTAGAATCCACACATTGATAATCACAATATCAACTTTTAGTAATGCAAACGCCCATCTCCCACCTCAATTTACACAAAATAATCTGTGTTTAGTGAGGAAAAGAAGAAACTAAGCAATGAAATGTGAAATTTCCACCAATATAACAATGTATATAGCAAAAAGCAAGAAGTTAAAATTATGAAAGCTGTTTTCTGATCATGCTCTTAAACTCTCAAGGAAATAGTCCATGATCACAAGGCTTCACCAAGGCCTCTGAAAGAAGTTATGTTTTCTCAGCGAGTCAGGATCCTAACCAAAACAGAGTTACTTGGGCAACCTAAGACATCACCCTTGCCACTCTCACCCTGCCAGGGGTGTTCTGCCCCTCTGCTTACAACTCCGCCAGGCAAGCCATGGTATTGTGCCCAGTTGATCCTCTGCCAGACACAACAATCCCTCTGACAGAAGGTTCCTTGTGTCTGGTAATACTTGGCTAGCCAGCATGCCTGGCATACTGTCTCCTAAAAAATCAAAGCTGATTCAGGAGAACAGGTTAAAGGAAGAAGGGACTTCAAGAACTAAACAGTAAACATTTTCTGAAAGGCAATTTAATGTCATCAAAATCAGGCAAATACTATATCAACTATGAAGAGAGTCCAGAGAAGATTCAGATCACAGCCTAAGAGGTGACACTAACACGACAGCGAGGATGAAGAAGGAGCTTTTCATTTTCTAAGTTAATGTCGCATTTGTAAAATCTCAGCTGGTTGCTATGAAAATAATGACATCAGAATTGGTTTGTCCTTGGGTTTTTTGTTTTAATGTGTGTGTATAAAGCACTGGCTGAAAATTATCAGTTCCTCCAGAGGTTTATTTCCCTCTTTCAGGTCATGAGCTCATATACCATGAGAATCTGCCAAATTTAAAGAACAGAAAACTCAATACATAGAAAATATTTGTTAGGACTATGCTGTATTCTTGTCGATGTCATTGTTATCACTATTACTATTATTATCATTTTCTTCGGTGCTAGGAAATGACTGTGTGTACAGTATTTGAATGTTGCTGAAATTGGACATTCTCATGATTGCTAATTCATAAGACAGTAATTTTAGACACATATCAACTTTTTTTATTCCAATAATATATTACTGTAATATATTTGATCAAAAGAATTGGGGTTTTTTGTATTTTAGAGTTGAATTAATTTCAACAGAATAATATAAGTAAATTATCATGCCATCCTTTCTTCCAAAAAACTCAAATTTTACATATATTCCCACCAGTCTTCCCAAAAGTCCTCTAAGGAAAAGAAAGATTGGTGAATAATGATAGCAACCCCGCCCGTTTCAAGCCTCAGAAATTTCCCCCTGTGCGAAACAACTGCAAATGAAGCAGCTGTTCAATTTTGGGGAACAGGAACAGTAAAATAACATCACTGTCGTTCAATAAATTGTTTCTCCCCCCCAAAAAAGGAAAGGGAGTGGTTGACGTGCTGAGAGTTAAGTAACCTGAAGAATGGAAATGTCGGAATTAGCAATGTGAAGGTCTCTGATGATCTGGGCAAGAAGTGTTTCAATGCAGTAATGAGGCAAAGGCAAGACAGGAATAGAATGAAGAGCGAGGGGAAATGAAAGCATCGATAAGTCTTGAAAAATATGGCTAAGAGATGGAGGAAACAGACGGTGATAACTGGAGGCCAGGGAGGGTCCAAGGGAATTTTGTTATTATAAAATGGAAGAGAACCGAGCATGTTTAATTACATTTGGAAGTGTCCGCATGAAAGAAAAGGTTGGAGAGAGATTGGATAGCGTGAGATTACTGAGAAAGGTTCCAAAACAAAGATGGAAAGATTAGTCTTCAATGGAAAAAACACCTCCGCCATTGCAATAGGAGGGAAGGAAAAAAGAAAGCCTCAGACATGAAGTGGTTTAGAGATGAAAAATTAAAGAAATTCCCATCTAATTTCTGTTTTCTATCTTATCTGTGAAGTAGTAGTAAATAGAGGTAGTGAGTGGTGGGAGCAATAATAGTATCAGTTAATAGCCACTGAGTATTTACTATGCAAGGGTAAAACACTGTCCCATATATTAATCCTCTAGCAAGCTAGTAAGATGGACATTTAATCCTCTAGCAAGCTAGTAAGATGGACATTATTATTTTCATTTTTAGAAAGTAACTTGCCCAACATCACATGGTTAAAAACTAAGAAGTCAGCATTCAAATCCAATCGGTCTGTCTCCAGAGCCTAATTCTGAAGCATTTAATTATATCAACTCTCAATTTAGCAACTTGCTGGTCACTAGCGACTTTAACAAGTCTCATGTTAAAGCTCTTGTTAAAAATCTTTTTTTGTGTGACTCAAAGATTTCATTTCCTTAAAAGTAACAAAAAAAAAAAAATTAAAAAAATAAGAGCTTATTTTGGTGCGGTAATGGAGACAAAAGCCAGAGGAGAGTGGGTTCTGGAGTAGGAGGCAAAGTAGTAGGAGGTGATAACATCTGCTGGAAAAAAGGGAGGAAGCAGGGCGGTGAGAAGGGTGAGGAGAGCAGAGAAGTGTAAAATCATCATTTCAGAGAACGGAGGAGCAAGTTGAGCAGGAACACATAATTGGGTTTCCAAACAATGGTAAGGATCTATGTGAGTTTGGTGACCATGAATGCGAAGTGGTAAAAATCTGTATTGAAAATTTTATAATTTTCAGCCACTTAGGCGTAACCACAGAGAAATCAGAGTTGGGTTTATCCAGTCAGGACCCTGCCAGGTAAGTTCAAAACTTTGAGAGCTAAAGTAATCCAGTAACACGAGAGTACACTTTTACTATAAGAGCAAAAAAATATGGAAATCTAATCATCTGCAGTTTGGTATAGATGCTTCTAAAATGTCTAGACACTTATACATGGATGTATTTTTCACACATCTTTTAGAATTTTTAAAAGCATAAATAGGGACATAGCATATGTATTTTCTGTGAGTTTTTCTTTTTACTTACAATATTCTCATAGACTTTCCATGTTTGTGGGAGACTACTTAGGTCTACTTGTTTTGGTCAAACTGCAAAAAATTTCCATACTGCGAACATTTAATGTATTTAATTATTCCCCTATTTATTATAAATTTAATTTTTTCTAATTTTTGTTACTATAAACAACAAATAAAAAACATTTCCGTACGTACGTCATTCTGCACATGTGCTAGTATAAGGAAGGAAATAAAACTTGGGGGTCAAATTATTTTCACATATCTTTATAAATTCCGCCAAACTACCTTTGGGCTTTACCATGTAAAGGACAGTTAAGAGGGCCCACATCCCGAATTCCATAACAATATGCACACTCGACAGAACTAATTTTTAAATTTCTGTTAAAGTATTGAACAAAAAAAAATTAATGTTTCAATTTGCATTTAATAATAAAATTGGGAAGTTTCTCACGTGTTTTTGAAATTTTTAGAAAGTGTTCACATAGCTTCGAGATATAATTCACATACCATACAATTCACCCATCTAAAGTGGATAATTCAATGGTACACTTAGTTTTTAGGCTTTTAATTTTTTTTTTAGTATAGTGACAGGTGAAAATATCGCCACAGCCAGTTGCAGAAAATTTTCATCATCTCAAAAAGAAACGCTGTACCCTCTAGCTATTGCTCTAGTACCTCTTACCCCTTCCTCCCCTCGGCCCTAAGCAACCACTAATCTACTTTCCTACTCTATAGATGTCCCTATTCTGGACTTTCATATAGCACATGTTTTCAAGGTTCATCCAATTATTGTATGTGTAAGTATTTCATTCCTTTTTATGGCTGAATAATATTCCATTGTATCATTCATTTTAGTCATCCATAAGTTGATAGACATTTGGGTTGTTTCCACCTTTTGGTTATTATGAATAATGCTTCTACAAGCATTTGTGTGTAAGTTTTTGTATGGACATATATCTTCATTTATCTTGGGTATATACCTAGCGGTGGAATTGCTGGGTCATATGGTAACTCTACGTTTAATTGTCTGAGGAACTGCCAGACCGTTTCTCAGTGGCTGTACCATCTTACATTCCCACCAACAGTATATGAGGACTCCAATTTCTCCACACCCTTACCAACACTTATCATTAATATTATTTGACTCTGATTCTAGTGGGTACAAAGTGGTATCTCATTGTGATTTTCACTGCATTTCTCTGATGACTATTAATGTCAAGCATCTTTTCATGTGCTTATTGTCCATTTGTATGTCTTCCTTGGAGACAAGTCTATGTAGATCATTTGCCCATTTTTAAATTGGGATATCTCTCTTTTTATTATCGAGTTATAAGAGTTCTTTATATATTATAATGCAAGTCATTTATCAGATATACAACTTGCAAATATTTCTCCCATTCCATGGGTTGTCTTATCACTTTCTTGATAGTGTCCTTTCAAGCACTTTAAAGCTTTTAATGTTGACGAGTTGAAATTATTTATTTTTTCTTTTATTGCTTATGCCTGTGGTGACATATCTAAGAATCCTTTGCTAAATCCAAGGTCATGGATCCAGCATGATAGCTCGCCAGTAAAAATAAGTAAATAGATAAATACATGCAAGGTCATGGGAAACATTATCCCAATGTTTTCTTCTAAAAGTTCTATAGTTTTAGCTTTTACATTTAGGCCTTTGATCTATTTTGAATTAATTTTTATACAGTATGAGGTAAGGGTCCAACTTCATTCTTTCGCATGAGACCGTCCAGTTGGCCCAGTATGATTTGTTGAAAAGACTGTTCTTTCCCCATTGAATGGTCTTGGCACCTTTGTCAAAAATCAGTTAGCCCGTAGTTGTATGGGTTTATTTCTAGACTCCAAATTCTATTCCATTGCTCTATATGTATCCCTTTGTGCCAGTACCACACTGTTTTGGTTACCATTGCTTTGTGGTCGGTTTTGAAATCAGGAAGTATGAGTCTTCCTACTTTGTTCTTCTTTTCAGGACTTTTTTGGCTATTCTGGGTCCCTTGCAATTCCATATGGATATTATCTCATACGTTTATTAATCATATAAATAATTGTCCATCTATAGCCTTTCTTCATTTTTCTTTTAGATGCTTAAATTTTTTAATTGCCTATACAAAGAGCTCATTACTCTGGATATTAATCCTTCGATCATAAAATCTTTTTCCTAGGCTGTCATTTTGTCTTTCAACTTTTTAAATGATGTCTTTTTACAATGTCATACAGAAGGTCAGAGTTTCATTTTGCTCAGGAAGTCCTCTCCCTCCCCCTTCTTCCTTGCTTCCTAGTTATAAAAATATGCATCTGTATTTCCTTCTAAAAATTAGTATGTTTTAAAAATATGTATATAGATCACTATATATACACACATATATGTATATCTGTATATAAAATATGTGTGTATATATCACTATATACATATATCACTATTTGATTCCTTGAAACTTATTTTTGTGGGTGGTGAGAGTTAGGGGGTCTAATGTTTTTTTTCCCCAGGCAGAGAGCCAACTTTCCTAACACCATTTTTACTCCACTAATTTGAAATGTCGCCTTTATCAGACAACTAAATTCCCATCTGTACTTGGGTCTGTTTCTGAAATCTCTATTCCTTTCATTGATCTATTTATCTATTTCTATATCAGTACTATAAGATTTTAATTACTTCACTATGTTTTGACATCTGGTAGGTCAAGACCCACCTCACTGAGCTTTGGAGGATTTTCTTGGCTATTTCTACAGATTGATTCTTGCAGATGAACTGCAGAATTAGCTTGCCAGGTTTCCATGGAAATTCTGAGTAGGGTTACATTGATTTTATAATAAAAGCAATGATAGCAAATATTATGGAGCCTACTATGTGCCAGAAACTGTTTTAAGACTTTTACATCTTAACTCAATTAGTCCTAACAATTCTATGAGGTAGTTACTATTGTAATACTATTGATACCATTAGAGATTGGTATTATTAAGAAATTGAGATGATCTAATATTAAGTATTTCTATCAGTATTTCCACTTACTTAGGCCTTCTTTTATGTTCTTTCATAAAGTATTATATTTTCTTCCCACACATTTCTTTCTGGACTTATTCCTAATTATTGCATCATTTTTTATTGCTCCTATGAACAGGATCCTCTTTCCTATTGCATACTTAAACGTGTATCTGTTATATTCCAAATAACAGTTTGGAAAACTATTTTGTATTGATTCAAATTAATTTTATATAAAAGTTTTTTCTCAAATTTCATTCATTTTAAGATTATTCTGCTTTCATACAATGCCTACGTTGGAACATAGTTAATCCCACATACTAACTTATATACATTCTCACAGTGTGGCACAGGGGTAGTTCAAAGACTTGCCTTGAAAAGCAAAGTGGCAATACTCCTACCTTTCCCAGGTTTGCTGCTCAGGATTACCCTATGACACTAAGTTAAACTTCTAATGCATCTAGAAAACAGCCTTCTCACCCAGTAGGGTCTAACATAGAAGATCACAACAGTCAAATCTGAAGGGATAGGCAAAAAGGTATCAAGGTATTTGGAGTTTGTTTTTAAACGGTCTAAGTATTGACCTTTAAAAAAACCACTAAGGAAGCCTTTTCTACAATAAAGGAATCAGAAAAAAAATCTTGTACCAGTGAAGCATTAAAATGAAGCCAAGTTTAAGGAGGGGCCAAATAGCTGGCACATTCAAGCTGTCTTTTTGGAGTTACAGCTATCTAGTTAATAACGTCCAAGATTAATTCAAATGAACCTTAAATAGCAATATACCATCACAGACCTCACTCTCTAGGCTTTTAGGGCGCCAAAGTCTTTACTTAATTAAGAACTAAGCAGAGATGATCCCTGTATCTTTTTTTATTTTCCCTGTATCTTTTTGAGACCAAGTTTTACCTTCCTTGCTCTGCAAAATTTTAGAACTTAGTGAAACATCCTAAATAACTGTTTCTAGCCCACCCTATTTCCTAGAGCACAGCTAGTCTTATTTGTTAATATGCCACACTGACATGGTTGACAGAGTACTCCAATTTAAGGCTGAACAGTAAAAATTTAAAGGCTTTAAAACTCTGTTCTCAAAGGCTATAATAAGGCCAAGAGCAAAGTCATTTTTCCAAGTTAACCTAGAGGGCACTGGAAAGACCACAGCAAGCACCAGAAGGCTTTCTGACACAAAATCAACTACTGCATGCAAATATGAGTATCATTAGTTACACTTTCTTAGTCAATAAACTAAGTTTGGATTGGAAATGAACAAAAGCTCTTCTAAAACTTTCTTCTCCCATAACTTACTACTTCACTTTTTCATTTCTTTTTACAAAAGAATAGGATGCCACGAAAAATTGTGGAATTCCATTCTTCTCATTGCAGTTTGGCAAAGTCCTTAGGCAAAGATATGCCTAAACATATTTTCATGAAAATGGTCCTTATGAAAACTATTTTAGAAAGCAAATAGCAGTAAGATAAATATACCACCTTTAAAAAAAAAAAAAACTTTGTGAAGGTGTTAGATACAATAGCACTTCAGCTAAATTGCAATTATTTAGTGCCTTAAATTTGCCAAAAATCAAAGAAAGTCAACAGAACATACTAAACACACAGGAACCCATTGTAAGTACTGAGATGTACATCTACATTCTGAAGTTAGCTATGCATTTTATTACTGTAGAAAAATAGCTCTTGAGACACTTGCAGATATTATGGTTATATCATTCTCCCTACTGCAATAGTCCTTTCCTCCCTTACAGTAACCCTTTTGAATAAAGTCATAAAATCTCTCCTCACTTTAAAAAAAAACAAAACTCTTAGAATAATCATTATAATCATTTAAACCATAATACTAAACCAGAGGAAAATGTGACAGTCAATATTAATATATGTTTGAAACAGATCTAGCTGTGAAACCTTGGGCAAGTTACTTTACCTTTCTGGACCTCAGCTTTTTTGGTCTGTAAAAATGATAGGGTTGAGCTCTAAGATCTCTAGGATACCTTCCAGCTGTATTATTCTATAATTATCCCTGCTCCAAAGAGTCTAGGGCAATTTCCAATAGGTCATAATACTCTGAAAAACTCAAGAATCAACATTTACAAAAAATGTTTTTTATTTTACTAATGAATTTATGTAATAAGATCTGTATAGTGCTTGCTGGTGCTATTTGAATGAGGTTTTTTTTTCCCCCAGATATGCAGTCAGAAGTTGAATTTAGACATTTCTTTTTAAAACATCTAGTACAGCATGTAAGACTTTTCCAACTAAAAAGAAACCATAGGGAAAAAATAGGTACTACATGAAAAAGAAACTGGTTAGAGGGGACAGAAAAAGATCTAGAGAGTCTAAATATATTAGGTTATCAAGTTATGAAATGTCCGATTTCCTTAAGTACTAAGTTTGACAGTTAATCTCTCTGACATTTCACTTTGACATTTCTTGTTTTATTTTTATTGTGAAGGTACATCCTCAGTCTTTCAAATGCACATTCTGCCTTGTGATTATCTTTCAAATTGTTTTTTTAGAGTAATTTTTGTAAAACCATGGATAAGCCAAAAATTTGTGTTATTTTCGAATATGAGTTCTGTCGTGGAACCAATGCAGTGCAAACAGCTTGAAATATCAACAAGGCCAGGTGGCTCACACCTGTAATCCTAGCACTCTGGGAGGCTGAGGCAGGAGGATCGCTTGAGCTCAGGAGTTCGAGACCAGCCTCAGCAAGAGCAAGACCTCGTCTCTGCTAGTCCCAGCTACTCAGGAGGCTGAGGCGGGAGGATCGCTTGAGCCCAGGAGTTTGAGGTTGCTGTGAGCTAGGCTGACACCACGGCACTCTAGCCCGGGTAACAGAGCGAGACTCTGTCTCAAAAACACAAAGAAACAAAAAGAGAAACAAACAAACAAAAGAGAAGCACCAAAAAAAAAAAGGAAAAAAAAACATATATAAGCAATTACTTTGTGCCAGGCAGTGTTCTGAGCAATTTACACACATTAACTCAATTATTTCTCCTAACAACTCTATGAGTTTGATGCTTATTATCTTATTTTACCTATGATGAAACTGAAGCACAAAGAGATTAAATGATCTACCCATGCTAGTAAGTGGCAGAACCAGGATTCATATCCAGGTGGTCTGGCCCCAGAGTCCATGCTCTTAACCACTCTACTGTGCTGCCTCTTTTTTTTTGAGACAGAGTCTCACTCTGTCTGTTGGCCAGTTAAAGTGCAGTGGCGTTATCCTAGCTCACAGCAACCTTAAACTCCTGCGCTCAAGCGATCCTCCTGTCTCAGCTTCCCAAGCAGCTGGGACTATAGGTGCGCACCACCACTCCTGGCTAATTTTTTCTATTTTTAGTAGAGATGGGGTCTTGCTCTTGTTCAGGCTGGTGTCAACTCCTAACCCCAATCGATCTTCCTGCCTCGGCTTCCCAGAGTGCCAGGATTACAGGTATGAGCCACTGGACCCGGCCAATGTGCAGCCTCTTTAATACAAAAATCAGTATGTTTGTTATGAAGCCAATAAGAAATATTATAAAATTTTATTAAACACTGCTGAGAAGCTTAGAAGAGCAGGTAAGGAATAGGCCAGGTAAGTACAGTGAATTTCACAAACTAAAGGAAGTTGAAGGCACTTCTGAAAGAATAGTTGTAATCACTAATGGATTGGGGTTCCAAGCAGATTTTGACTTCAAAAATCTATCTTTGACCTTAAACTCTTTAATTACAGTTGTTCACTACACATTAGCAGTTTGGTGTCTCAGAATCTTACCTCAAATTGTAAATGTCTAAACCTAAGCTCTACTCTTTCCCCATGTCGGCTTCCTTCCTTGCCTTCCCCATCGGCATTCCATCATGGTGCAGAATGAGAGCCGCAGGAAAGAGGACCGTCCTCCTCACCCCCCACCATTCTTTCCCCAGCACCTACTTCAGTAACTGGCGCAGAATGGATGCTTAATAAGTATTTGTTGAATTTCAGTATTGCTCTCAAAATCTTAAAATTGTCTTTGATCTTTCCCTCTCCTGCTTTCTATAGCCAGTAACTCTCAATATCTTATATTTTTCTTAAACGCCTGTTCACACCTCACTTTACTATTCTCTTAGACCCTTTCACTATTGCCCTACTGCCTGTGATAACAAGCTACTATGCATCTTGTCTCTCCCACCTCAAATGAATCCATCCATCATAGTCTTCTCGAATTAATCATTTAAAATACTACCCTTCTCACATTACTCCTCTGCTCGAAAATATTCAATTTGTTTATTCGATAAGCAGTTATGAGATGCTTAACCTGCCAGGAACTGTGTCTTTCCCAACTGAAATAACCTCTGTCTCCTCAGAATGCCTACAGTAATTAGCCAGTCTTTTCATTACACAATTATCCCACCTTACACAGCTAGGTTTTTTTTTTTTTTTTCCATTTAACTATGTCTTATCTCACCAAATAGTGTGCAAGATTCTTGAAAGACGAGAATGTTTCTCTCTCTTTTTTTTTTTTGTATCCTATTGGGACCAACAGTCTCCCAGCACTCAAAAAGAAAAAAAGGTACCAGGTTGAAGAAAATTGTCCTTGATGAACTCTGGTTTGGTCCACTATCCTCTTATATTATTTAATATTTATATCATATTGAAAAAACTTTAATAATCTTTCTTATATTCCCTTACTACAAATAACAACTTCCAGGGTAATTTTTAGATCAAATAAATGATGAAGACTAATTTTATTTAATCCACATATAATTTATAAAAGGATGCAATATTTATATGTAAGATCGTATTTATAAACCAATCCTTAAATTATGCTAAAAAGAAATCAGTTTGTTTCATTCTTACAACGACTCTCACATTTCTATCAATTCATTCAATTTGTATTTTTGGTTTGCTTCTCTAGCTGATTTCAAAGCTGTAATACCTATGACACAGCAGATTATCTGAACTTTGCAAAAACTTTCAACACTAGAGGCATTTATTCCTAACAGTTGCACTCCTCACATTGATATACTCCCTGAAGGTCAAGGATCTAAATTCTGCAATATTTTTAGCATCTAAAATCCTGGTTTATACTCTCCTTCTAGTTCTCTTGGTCTTTAAAAGACATAAGAACATGCTATCAAATTCCTAATTCCCTGTAAGCCCTAAGCAACCAAAGTTTAACTGATAAAAAAAACTAAAACAAGAATCAATTATTAAGAAAGAAAAGCAAACACCTTGAAGCAAAAGAAGCTGTAAGGTTTGAAATATGAACCCAAATTCCAACTCTGATTATTCTCATTAAATTATCAACTGGAATAATTTACTACTCTTCTCTTGCCACCACCCTCTTCCTCTAGTTAGTGCATTCATTGAACAAATCTTTATTCCCAATGCCTAAAATTTAATAGATATTATGGTAGATGCAATTAACATAATAGAGAAAAAGTTAGGCATAGTCCCTGTGCTCCCAGAGCTTAAAGTCCAGTTAGAGGAAGTGAGCCTATTGAACTGTAAGACTGTATGACAAGTGTTATGACAGGTAAGCTATAAGATACAAAAGGAAAACACAGTATGGATACAGTCATGGGGATGCTTCTTGGAGGCAATGATATTGAACCTGAGCCCTCAAAGATGGGTAGGCAAAGAAGAAAGACAATAAGGATTGGGGAAGTGGGGGATGGAAATGTAGTAAATATCTATTAAACACTTAAAGTTCTAACAGCAAAATTCTCCTGATACTAGCCCAGTATAGCAATTAGTGAGGCATGAATGGATGTGCCTCCTCACTTGGGTCCCTGTGCTGTAGGAATTCTCCAACAGGTGACATGATTCTCAACAGATGGAAGGCAGTTTGGTCATCCTTCAAAATCACTTTCCATTACTCCTAGTGATTTATAACGGGGTGAGTCATTCTTTTGACCTCATTTTTCATGCTATTTACTGTCAAGGGGGAGCAATCTAAACACGGAGAGGAAAATCAATACAAGAAGCTTGATTGTAAAACAGTGAAGATGCAGCCACAGGACCCAAACATAATCTGTTTTGGCACTTTAACATCACATCTCACAGCTAGACTAACCAACTTAAAATAAAATAAAAATAACTAACTAAAAAAGAAACCTGGCAAAAATGTTTCCAAGAATCAAAAAAAAAAAAAAAAAAAACAAACAAAACAAAACAAAAAAAAGTAACCTGCCTCCCATGATATGCCTACATATAAATAAAGCAGTTCGTAAAACCGTACAGCCCACTGTGAAATTCACGTTCTATTACGAGGGCAGGATTCAAAAAGCACTGCACAAAGCCAGCCAGCCCAATCTCCATATGAATGTTCCAATGTCACTTCCCTTTTCTAACAAGGACATCATTTGCTCACAGCTAACTGCCCAAAACTGACACACACTCTTCTCTTCCTATTTCCTCCCTTATAAGGCAGGCAGATGCCTGTAAAGAAAGTCTCTCTTCTCCTTATACACCCAAGTCACCCTCACTCTTCATTTTTTTAGTTTTCTTGGGAACCTTTCCTTTGAAGTTTTCTTTCATAATGGAGCTCAAGGGCTGGTGGTTGTCTTGGGGGTCAAGAAACCACATTACTGAACTGGGATTTTGAACAATATTTCAAACTAAGGGGGAACTTCAGTTAAAAGTTAATGGAAAAGATATGAAATGATTACAGAGAAAGTTTACTCCATTGTCATCATCGAGAAATATTTACAGGCCAAGGGTACCAATATAAATGCTGGGCACCAGGTCACGCCTTGTAACCGTCGATACACTATACCCATGTTAACCATTTTATTCACAATTTACATTTTTTGAAGTGATCATTGATACCCCAATTAGAAGCTCAACACAAGGAGAAGTGATGATAGTTAAAGAATTAATTAATTAATAGAATTCAGGTCTAGTCAAGACAGGCTTGAAACTTCAAAATTCTCTTAGGCCATCAACAGGCACTAAACCACAGAGAGAGAGAACATCATTTGCCTCCTGATGGAGGTGTTTGACACATGCCACCACTATGATGTACTCTTGCCAAATTTTTGAACCTGAGTCAGATCAAATCTCAGAAATAATTATCAGGTACAATTACTAATCTACAGAACATACAAGGGACGAAGGAAAATATTAACAACACAAGCATGCAGTTGGCAAAATCCAGATCGTGGGAAACTCTAGAGTAGTCATTTTTCAACAAATAAGGTATAGAGAAAAAAATGAGGAGAAACCATAGATTAAGAGAGTCTTGAGATACATATTAACCAATGCAGATCTTATTTGAACCATGATTTGAATAAAGCAATTGTTCAAAAAAGAAAATCTGTGATCAGGGAAATTTAAATACTACTAAATTTTTTTTATTGTAAGGAATAAGAGTTCAATTTGTAGGGGTGCTAATGAAATTGTGATTGTTTTTATTTAGATTTCTACCTTTTAGAGATACATATTAAAATATTTACAAATAAAATTATGTGATATCTAAGATTGGCTGTAAAATAATCCAGTATATGGGGGATGGGGTAGAGGGACCTATAAATGAAACAAGACTGGCTATGAGTTGATAAATTTTGAGAATTCTTTACCATTCTCTCTACTTTTGTATTCTCTATTTTGAAATATTTCATAATAAAAAGGTTTTAAAAAATTTTAAAAAGGGTTACTAGACCAAAAATTCTTATGTGAGCCAGGCACAGTGGTGTGCACCTGTAGTTCCAGTTACTTGGGAGGCTGAGACAGGAGGCTCACTTAAGCCCAGGAATTCGAGTCTAGCCTAAGCAACATATCGAGACCCTGTCTCTTAAAAAAAAAAAAAAAAAAAAAAAAAAATTCATATGTAAAAGCCAAGGTTTGTGCCAGACATAATCATGAATATTTAGAGCATGGTACTATGTTTCCCCAAATTTGCAACAGATTGATATTCTAACAGATTATCATTGTGTTATGATATTTAGGTATAACATCACTTCTACATTCTTGTAGAAACCTATCCCATGACTACAATGAAGTACAATATTTCACTGGAAGCCACATGCATGTCAGTTTTTCATACTGGGAACTAAAGCTTCTGTTTTCCAATTGGATTGCCTCTCGAAACAAATACAAACTCTACATGCCTGATAAAAGCCCCCAACATTTACTCAAACTGTTTACAGTCTAAGATCTGAGATTTTAAGAAAAAATTTTTAAAATGACACTTGAAAAGTAGGAAAAAAACCCATCACATTCATAGACAGAAAGCAATAACAAATTGAGCAAGCATTCAATTAGCAATCTAAATGAGGTTACAAGTCTTTGCCCTACAGAAGAACATTCTGGGTCAAGATCTTTCATCTGGATTTATCATTGCTATGTCGAACCACTAAAGACTTATTAAAGATGCCAAACACCCATCTTTCATCATCTTTGGGTAAAGATGGTATACATATGATAATTTTCATCCATAAGCATAGACAAAGATAGTCTCAAACACTGACGAATATGCCACTCCCCCTGCACATACGCCCCTCAAGAGCCAGAATGCTAGAATGGAAAATCACTGCGTAGCCGATTTTCCATTACAAATGGTAACAGGAACCAGCTATTCTGGAGACCATTCTCAAAATTCAATTTAGTTGGGAAAATGTATCTACTGCTAAGTAAAAAGTAACGAGCACAGAGTCAGGTATAGAGCACACATTCAATAAAGAAACGTGAAAGACTGCACGGCAGAAGAAACTGTTTATTGTTACTAATTTCCCTATCACTGTGCCCCCAAGGCTGCCTTCCAGTGAAGGTGCTAATGAGTGCAAAAGGGACCAAACCAGACTGGGAAGAAAAATAATCTAAATTAGCCAATTATCAGTGAGAAATACTGTCAAAAAAAAAAAAGAAAAACATTAACTATAATCAACCCATCAGTAACAAGGATATAACCTTCCTGCCCCTACTGTCAGGTTTAATTCTTCAATATTCTTAACTCATAAATAAAGAAACCCCTTAAACTAGCCAGAAATCAGCTTTTAACGTGTCTTGTCATATATTTTGGGCCCTAATTTAAATTACAATGATAGTGATGGAAGATCTATATTTTTTCTTACTAAAGTCAACAGAAAGACTAACTTGTTATCCTTAATAGGAAAAAACTTCATATAACCTCCACAAAATCTTCAAAAACATCTCTATTGAAAATGCTCCTTCAATGGTTATAAATGACCAAATCCAACAGTCTTTTTTCTTCAGGACGTCTCGATTTCATCCATTCCTTGAAACGCCTCAGTGTCACTGTGCTTTCTTGATTCTCTTTTGCATTAGTTTCCTAGTGCTGCTGTAACAAATTACCACAAACTTAGTTGCGTAAAATAACACAAATTTATTATCTTAGCATTCTGGAGGTCAGAAGTCTGAAATCAGTTTCATTGGGCTAAAGTCCAGTTGCTGGCAGAGCTGGGTCCTTGCGGGGAGGCTCTGAGAGGGGAATCCATTTCCTTGCCTCTTCAGCTTCTAGAAGTCACCTGCATTCCTCCGTCACGGCTCCTTTCTCCAATCATTTCCATCTCTTGCTTCCTTGGTCACATTTACTACTACTGATTCTGCTCTCTTGCCTGCTTCTTATACATACCCTTGTGATCACACTGGGCTCACCTGGATAATCCAGGATAATCTCCCCATCTCAAGGTCCTCAAATTAATCACACCTGTAAGGCCCCTTTCACCATGTAAGGTAACATAGTCACAGGTCTGGGGATTAGAACAGGAGTATCTTTGGAGGGGGGCCATTAGTCAGCCTACCACATCCTGCAGTGGCTCTAACTTGAATGTCTTTCTTTTCTTTGTTTCTTTCTTTCTTTTTTTTTTGTTTTTTAGGAGAAGTCAGGTTTTGCTCTGTCCCCCAGCCTGGAGTGCAGTTGCTCAATCAAAGCTCACTGCAGCCTCAAACTTCTGGTCTTATCTAACCTGAATTTCTGCATCCTCTGCCTACCACCTGCTTGTATTTTCTGCTCTCCTCTATATATTTTCCCCCTCCTCTTCCACACTCATTGCTTCGACTCTTACCTCTATGCTAATATCCGAGTCTCTCTCATCTTAGATATTAAAAAACTGCAGTCTAGATAGGGAAGTGAGTAGCCTTGAGGCACATAGATGCCTATAGCATTTCTACTTAGATGTCTTCAGAGCACCTCAGTCCAATAGCTGCCTGAATCCTATTTCTGTCTGAATAACACAATTCTTTCAGACTCACAGGTTAGAATTATATTATGGTTTTTTCTTGTCTCCATTCACTCAGCTGATACTTTCATCTTTGTCCCTGCATTCACTCTGAAATCCAATTGCAGCTTCGAAGTCCTAAAATACTGCTTTGGTTGGGTTACACCCCTGTTCAAACCCATGAGAGTTCTCTACTGAGGACTCCACGAGGCCTCTTTGACCTGATGTTTGATGTTCAAAGCCCCCTAGGATATCGTCCCCACTCTCATCCCGAACCCTTCGAACACATCCACTAGCATTGCCCAGGGTCCTCCGCCTACACACCAGTCATTCCTATTTCTTTGCCCATGTTGCTCTACCATCCTGGACTGCCTCCCGTTGTCCCTCCACTTGGGAGAACATCCTTCCCGAGATATCATAGCACTCTAAAAGTAATGTTTTGTAATTTATCTGTCTCTAAACCAGATGGTTAATTCCTTGGGCAGAAATTGTACCATATATAATATATACTGTCATACAGACTTACAATCTACCCTTAGGCATTCAATATTAGTTGTAAATTAAGAATCTAATAAAATCTCTAAAGAGAAAAACATACTTGGATGCATGGAAATGATGGCATATTATTCAAATACCAAAAACTTTTTACTCTCAAAGCATATTTAATGATATAGGAAAATGATTACAGGGAAAATTAAGTGAAAATAATCAGAAAACAAAGGGTATATTACACTTTGTAAACATTCATTTACATATACATATATCCTCAATATAATGAACATAACTATAAAAAAGCTGAAAGGAATATACTAAAACATTAACAGTATTTATCTCTGAGTAGCCTGATTTTAAGTCACTTTCAACTTTTTTGTTTATACTTTCATTTTCTAGATTTTTTTGTTTACAGTGAGAGGCAATATAGTCTAGTAAGATGCAATATAATACAGCGTTAAGAACATGGCCTCTATAGTCAGACTACCTGGGCTTAAATAAATTCTAGCTCTGCTGCTTATTATCTGTGTGACCTCAGGCAGTGTCTCAGTTCCCCCATCTCTGTAAAATCCAGATAATAATAACTATCTCATGAGTTATTTTGAGTATTACATATGAGTTAATATATTAAAAGTGCTTAGAACAATCCCTGGCTCAGATTAAATTCTATATAAGTGGGAGCCACTTATACTACTACTGCCACTGCTACTATTATTATTACTAGTATTATTACTAAACCATCAAAAAAAACCACTGCTATAAAACTATTAAAAATATTTTCTTTAAAAAAAAAAAAAGATAACAAGTGCAGGCAAGGATGTGTTATGGACTGAATGTTTGTGTCCCCCCACAAATTCAAATGTTAAAATCTTAACCCCTGATATGATTAGAAGGTGGAGCCTTTAGGTCATAAGGGTGGAGCCCTCATGAATCGGATTAGTGTCCTGTAAGGAGAGACACAAGAGTTTGACCCAGCTCTCTTTGCTCTCCACCATGTGACTACAATATTGTCCATTGGTATCCATGGGAGACTGGTTCCAGGACCCCCTGCAGATACCAAAATCCACAGATGCTCAAACCATTATATAAAATGGTATAGTATTAATAGTTGCATACAACCTGCACACATCCTCTTATACACTTTATATCATCTCTAGAATACTTATAATACCTAATACAATGTAAAAGCTATGTAAATAGTTGTTATACTATATTTTTATTTGTATTATTTTTATTGTTATATTATTTTTTTATATTTTCAATCCATGGTTGGTTGAATCCACGGATGCAGAACCCTCAGATATAGAGGGCTGACTACATATTGCAAGAAGACAGCTGTCTGTAAGCTAGGAAAAGGATCCTCACCAAGAACCCTGCTGGCATCCTGATCTTGGATTTCCACCCTCCAGAACTGAGAGAAATAAATGTTTGTTGTTTACACCACTCAGTTTATGGTATTTTGTTATGGCAGTGCAAGCTGACTAAAACAGGGTGCGAAGCAACAAGGACTCATACATTGCTGTCTGGAAGGCAAAATGGTAGAGTCACTTTGGAAAACACTTTGGCAGTTTCTTATAAAGTTAAACATTCATTACCACATGACTCAGTTATCTCACTCCTAGAAGTTTAACCAAGTGAAATGAGAAATTATGTTCATATAAAAACTGGTATGCAAATATTTATGGCAGCTTTATTTATAATTACCAAAAGCTGGAAATAACCCGTATGTTCTTCAACTGGTGAATGGATAAACAAACTGTGGTACATCCATATGGTGGAATACCACTCAGCAATAAAGAACAATGAACTATTGACACATGTAGCAACACAGATGAATCTCAATGGAATATGGTAAACAAAAGCAGCCAGATTCTAAAGGCTTCATACTGTATGACTCCATCCATATGGCACTGTGGTTACGGGAAAAAAAAATTGATGAATGGCTACCACGGGGCTGAGGGTAGGAGGAGGAGGAGCCATCTACAAAGGAGCATAAAAAAATCTTGGGGGTAACGGTAATGTTCTACATTTTGATTATGGTGGTAGTTCTATAACTGTATGCATTTGTCAAAACTCATAGAGCTGTACACTAAAAAGTAAATTTTACTGTATACAAAGTATATCTTAATATTAAAATATTTAAAAAGAAAAAATAAACAATGACTTAATTTTAAGTTGCCAATAAAACGTGTCCCACCCCTAACCTTCAGCAGAATTGTGCTTAATCTACATACACTGACAGGTTGCCTGTTTAAAAATACTCACAGAGAAGAAGATCGTAAAAGCCCAAATGGCAGTATATGGTTACTCAGTAGACTTTCAGAATGGGGAAGAAAATTTGGCTAGGGAAGAAATTAAAGTCACTTGTATCTGTACTTCCAGAAAAAAAAAAAAAAGCCTAATTTGGCTTTGAGGTCCACTGTGACATGGAAACTTGGGACTAATACATGGCAAGGGGCCAGGTGCCCAACATAGTCTGATGTATCATATTAACCAAGCTGAAGAGGCAAACTACTAGAACGACTCAGGATGAATGGCTGCTCTTCTAGATGCACAATAACGAAGAAGCCCACAGGATTTTCTGAATCCTGAATTGCCAAAGGTCCTGACACTAAGTAGAATTCATTACTATTCAAGGTAAGGCAAAAGTAACTTCACAGATGGAACTATGAGAGGAATAAGTAATGAACCTGGAATAAAAGACAAAGGGTTAAGAACACACATTTTATTTTACCATACAAGTTAGCACACAAAACATGCTACTTTTTATTAAACTGAACATAGTCATCTTAGTCATCTTCTGTCACTCTGAATTTAAATTGCTCCGCCTATCCTCCTCCCCTCAGCTGTCCCTATCTTCATTTCTCTTCCAGAGAAATATGTAATTTTAACCTCCTAGAGGTTACAAGGTCAGACTGAGGCAATGCTAGAATGGGTTAGGCTCATTCAACAAGTTGATTTCCAGTCTGAGGTACTTTAAGGGTCCAAATTTGGACCCTTGAGACCATTACAAGTCAGCCTGAATTTCTGAGTCAAGTATGGAATTATTCTAATCTACCCATTATCCCTCCAAATGAAGACTGATCAGACTGGGCTAGAGACAAGATCTACCAGTATCCCTCACAAAACTCTTATGGCACCTATATATTGGCCCAGATATAAGTGCCAATATAGTATATGCTGAAGGAATAAGCAGGCATTCAATTTAATGAATCCTAGAAAATCTCTTTTCTAAAAGCAAGCACCTGCTTCATACAGTAGTTCAATACTTTCGTTGATACAGTTTCTAAGAGCCTGTATCTAGGCTTAAAGCACCCGTAATTACAATGGTAAGAATACCAAGACAGGTGCTAATAATCAACCTTACTAAATAAATAAAAGAAATTTTTAAAGGTATCAGCCCACATAGAATTATTAACACACATTCTTGCCTTATAATATGTATATATAAATGAAATGGGAATTCCTTTGTGAGCAAGCAAGCGCTTTCAAGGGTTATATAATCAGATTAACACCTTGTTCGTTAAGGACTCTAGGACACTAAATGCATACACACCAAATCTTAATTTAGTCACCAAAATTTAGTCTGTATCAGTTTCCAAGGCTTTCATCAGAGCTGGTCTAACCTTTGAGATACTTCTTATCCCAGTCTATTTCAAGTCTTATTAATAGGCCCCCTGGAGCTTGTTATCTTTGACTCAAGCACCTCGTGGTCTCAACAAAGGCTGCCAAGAAAGAAGGTCTCTAAGTCAAAAGTAGCATCAAGGCACCACAACGTGCAGTGCAAATTGTCTACTGTGACTTTGTGGGAGGAGAAAAACCATTCCTCAGTATAATCTGGGGCTTTCTTCGACATGCCAAGATGATAATCCACAGTTGGTTAAGTGGCCATGGTTGAAACCAAGGAAAGAAGGAAGCAACTGCCAAATAATTCATATCATGCTTCTAAAATAGATGGATATTTTAACTAAATAGTTCAGATAATTGTACCACTCACTCTACATTTCACAGAAGGAGAATCAGTTGTAAAGTTGGTGGTTCTGCTACTGGTGGCTCCAGTCTTACATTTTGAAAATAATCTTTTACGTACCAGATCATGGAGAAACACATTGTAAAAGAGTTCCTAAGCCAATAAGGGCCCCTTGTCTTGATTCAAAAAGGTGGTTTCTCAACCAAAGATCTCAAATCTTTGAGCAGCTTAATCTTACGCTGAGTTTGTCTAGTATTGAATACACCTGTTCAGTTCGACATATTGCTAGCCCTGTAAATGGGGAGGAACGTCTATATTGCATTCACGGATGTTAAAAAATAATTCCATAGCTGTCAACCCCTTCTCCTATTTCAAAAGATTACTGAATGTGAAGAGCATATTAAGTGAGAGATGTTACACCTCACAATCTAGGGTGGCAGTGGAGAGAGAAGGAAAGGCATCAAGGTGGTCAGTCTCAGGAAAAGGGCTCAGAAAATGGTTACCTGATATGGGAAGGAGATCTACCATGAGTAATCTCAAAGAAGGTGCTTTTCTCAGGGCGATATTAAAATGTGTGTGGTAAGGACCAGACTCAGCTAGCAGTGCCACCTTAAAATAAAAAAGGCTACTGAGTTACACTAAGAAAACTATGCTTCAATAGAATAGTGATTCAAAAAAGGAACACAGCTAGGAGCAGAGAGCTGGATCCTATTTCTGTATCCTCTATAAACCCATGAAACGATTTCTTTCAGAATCCAGAGCTCGGTCTCCTTTACATCCCAAATACATGGGAAAAATAAGAACTCACCTTCCCAAAGAGTTCAAAAAGTTTAAAATTGAATGTGGTTCTCTTAGCTTCTCTCTTATTTTACATTCAGCTCCTTATTAAGTGGGATATAGTGCTCTGCAATTAAAATGTGAAAAATCCATGCCTATGGGCAACTTCTCTCCTTTCTAATCTCGCACAAGGAACCATTTTTCTGAGTGTCAGTTTCCTCATCTGTAAAATGGGAATAACAACACTACCTGCCACACGTACTTCAGAGAACCACTGCCGAGACTCGCATAAGGTAAGAGATGAAATCATTTCTAAACAGCAAAGCACTCTATGAATATTGGTTGTACCGTGAGGCACAGTTATGAGCAGAAAAAAATGGATACAAAATAGGGTGAAAAGAGGAAAAGTTTCTTCCACCTGAAAGAGAAGAGTTGCAAATAAGGTGAGAAATAATTTTAAGTTACTGGCTAAATATATTTAGGGAAGTGCTTTGACATAAAGTTGAATTATTATTTAGAAGTAGATTCTCATGCCAACACATTCACTTTGCACAGGCGGCAGAAGAAAAATACGAAAGATTAAGAGTGGGTGTCCAGCTCTCGGCTCGCCAAAATAACTGATGAAGTTCCATTTGGGGAGAGAAAGTGTATTTAGTTATGACAGCCAGCATATACAGATTACTGTTGCATACGGTGAGAGAAGTAAAGGTGTTATTACCAAGCACAGATCATCCACAATCCATATACTAGAACTATATATAGGGCATGTGATTTCTATAGAGGGCTTTAGAATAAAAGAAAAATAGAAAGGCTGTTCCATAAGGATCAAACAAACAGAAGGTAATTCAATAGTTTAGTTCTCCATAGGAAGCTCTTAGGAAAGCAGTACTGACGGGAAGAAAATAAGATACCCATAGCAATGCGGTCTGGGTGTTTGAAGAGCTATACCCACGAGTAGGCACGAACTGTTTTGAAGCACTACAAATCAGCAAAACAAGAGGTGTGGTTTCGGACTGGCTTGCCTTAACCCAGCATAGGGATTTACTCTTTAAGTGACCTAAGACATTCTACGATGGGGCCACACAAACAAAAAACGGAATTTTCTGAAAGGGTATTAGACAAACGACCCTATGCATGTGAGTGACGGGGTGTACAGGCACACCAACTAGACATAAGTTAAGATAACTAATCTATAGGGACACCAGAGACAAAATCACCAGTAACCATGACAACCCAAGTAGGTGGAGGGAAATACAAACACTGACCAGGCTGCAGGGCGACACTGTTCCTTCAGGGAAAGACCCTGGGGTCAGAAAAAGACTTGATTAGTGGAGGCGGCTAGCCAAGAACGACTAGCCCAAAGGGGCAGTGTCCAAGCAGGAGGCTCGGAGGTGACACTTATACTCTCCATGGGGTGGCTCACAGGGTCACAGGCTCATCCACAGGGACTGGGACGCCTATAAGACGGAGATGGGAGTTACCTGGTGAAGGGCTGTCAAGCCGTCCACGTTGACCGTGTTTATGTCGGCACCTCTTGCCAGAAGCTTTTTTACCTCGTCTGTGTCCCCGCTAGAGCAGGCGGCCAGGAAGACAGCACCATCCTCGAAGCGGACCCTGGGGCTCCCACGCCTCGTCAGCGACTGCCGCCCCGCGCCTCGTCGCTCCGCGGGCTCCTGCTCTGTCAATGAGCCCCGCCAGCGCCGAAGCTGCTCTGCCCGCCGCATTCGCGCCGACTCTGCCCGCTTTCCTCCCAGGTGCTCCAGCTCCGCCATTGCTCCGGCCTCGGCCGGTGCTGCCGAAACTACAAGCACTAGACTGCTGCTGCGGCTAGGGGAACCGCTGCCGCGTCCCTCAGAGCGCTTCAGCCAGGAGCAGACGGCAGAGACCCCCGCACCGCCATCTTTACTCCTCCCGCTACTAGCACCGCCCACACGCTCCCTCGGCTTCAATACGCAGGCGCTGCCCGGGCCTCTGGTCATCACGGGACTTGTAGTACGCGGCCTGTCCTAAGGGCACTTCGTGGCCGTAAGGGAACTACAAATCCCTGGATGCATCAGAAAAGGGATGAGGACGGGCTGCTCCCTCTTTTGACGCGGGACCTAGCGGGGTCACCTTTGCCCTAAAGCTGGAACTGTCTCCTGGACTGGCGTCAGCCTCTAACTCGGAGCATTTTGGGAGTCGTAGTTTATTCGCCTTATGACTACTAACTAATGTTAGCTCTCTAATTATTACATCAGTCCTTCGGAGTGAAAAGGGGCAGTAATTATCTCTATTTTCCAGTAGGGAGAACTAGACATAAAGTACCTGAAAGACTCGAATCCATGACCTGGTTCTAAATCTGGAGTTTTATTAACATGTGTGTTAATCACAGTGCAAATGTGAATGTACGTGGGAAGGAGGAGCATACATACACATACAGTATTACGTGTATTACATAAATACTTTCAACGTGGACACTTGATCTTGAAAAGGATGCATCTAGCTGAAGTGAAAAGCTCCTGAGCTTTGAATGCAAATTGTATTCACATCCATAGACAATTACTTGACTTCTCTGAATCTGTTTCCTTATGTGCAAAATGGGAATAATAATGCCTCACAGGGCAATCGTGTGGATCGAATGAGATCATATATGCAAGGATGCCTAGTATTATCCCTGGCACATATCAGCTCTCAGTAAATATTAATTTCCTTTCTTTCTCTCTCCTCTTCCTCTACTTTTTTCATGGATATTAAATTCTTACAAGACAGTGTGGATGTTTTGTCTTCCATGATATTTATTCAAAGCTAGAGAAAGATACTATGGAGCATACTAAACTCCCACGGCAGCAAGTAGGACAAATTTATATTTACCATGAATTTGGTTATAAAACATATGTCTGTCCAACTGATGTACTAACTATACCCACCAAGATCATAGCCCTGGACAAAATATAATTAAATGTGTTATCCGTAATGAAAGAGAACACATACAAGTATTAGATTCTTTAAACTTTTCTGTATGCTTGAAATTTTTCATTAAAAAATGTTGCAAAATGATTAGGGCATTGTAAAGGGAAACTTTATTATGTTCTATCATGTAAACATTTGCCTGTTCCTCAATTTCCTCTGAAAGGAACTAGAAGTCTTATACATCGAGGAAATCAATGAATCAATGAATTAAGAGCTTCAAATGAAAAGTGACATATAAATGCAAAATATTATTATATTGAATAATACTGTGTCTATCCACCATATGCTTTAGTTGGATATTCTTAAATACATACATTTTAAATACCATTATGCCTTTCAGCATATTTGTGAACTATGAATAACAATCTACATAAAAATAATCAAGGTGTAATAATATTAATACATATTATATAACCTTGTTTTCCTTGCTACATGCATTTATTTACAGTCACCATGGAACTTGTCATGTCTCATCATTTATTGCAATTAAAAATTCTTTATGAGATTTGCTTTCTAACTTATCAACATGGAACCTCATCTTATTCCAACTCAGCCTCTTGCTGATAATTAAAATTACCCACAAGCTTCCAAATAGAACTCTCTCTAAAGGACAAAAGAAAAATTGATGTCAAATCATATAGGAAAGAATTCTTTGCTAGAAGCCTAACCCTATTGACATCACTGTGTACCATTTTAATGTTATGTTCCTGGTATATGATAGCTGTTCAAAAAATATATATATATAACTTAACTTTATATTTTATTGACATACTGTTTGTCAATAAAATATAAAGTTATTTTATATTTAAACTTAAATATTTACACTGAGGAATTTTTAAACTGAGGTAAATTTTCCAGGGATCAATAATGTTTCCTTTCTTTTAGCTATATTCATTTTGCATTCAAAATCAGGAAACAAGAAATATCTCATTTCAGTTGTGTAAATAAAATAAAATTGACCAAGTCCAAGTTAAATCCTTAGTTTCTATGAGCTTAAATTTCAACAGGAAGAATTCAGTTTCAATACTAGGAAGTTCCAGGAAACATAAAGTACTTCCTTACTATACCTAATTTTATTTGCTTCTTATCTTTTCTTTCCCTTTCTTTTCTTTTCTTTTCTTTTTTTCCTGTAGTGGTAAAATTGTTATACCCTATTGAGATTTTACAGAAAAGTATAGGTAGCTAAGTTTCCTTGGATAATTTAAGTATGTAACTACCTGGAAAGAGAGGAATGCATCTTCCAGCTATGTGTTTACGGAAAGCAGTAATAATTATTGAAATCTAATTAATTTAACAGGCTCAGCAAAAAAAAAAAAAACCCCACAAAAACATTCATCTACCTATAACTTGAAAAGGTTTTCAAAGTTAAAATTATCTAAATTTTTTATGAAACATATTCCTCCAACCAAGGCACTTTGAGAATAAACTTACACAATCAGCTCATTAAACAAGTATGGTACTTTAAATTTCCTAAATAAGTATTCTAAAGAAAATATATTTTTATATATAAGTGAGTAAATCTTAACAAATAATCCCATGTACAAATAAAATACAATTTTTGTACTTTTACATGTACTAAATGAGCCTGTTATAATGCTTTCTTATATAAATTGAAGAAACTCATAAAATGATAATTTCCATAGCTACATCTTTAAAACTTGTTATATTAGAGTATTCCATTTTTAAAAGCAATGACACCTGTGGACCGTTTATGAAAATCTTTTGCTTGGTCTCTATTCCCACCAGTTAACATATCGCCCTCTGGTGGACAAATGGAAACTGTACACTTAGTGCAAGGGGTTCTTTCTATTTTTTATTTCCCTTTATTTCTTTTCTTCTTCCCCCCTCCCTCCTTTCTTCCCCTCCTTTCTTCCTTTTCCCTTCCAACCTCCTTTTCTTTCCATTTCTTTCCCTGACTTCCACTTTTCCTTTCTGTTGCCAAAACTATAGGTATTTACTTGTTTACCTGTTTCATCATACCATCTATCCTTTCCACCAGACTCAATATAGTTCTCGCTTTTTTTTGAGACAAGGTCTCGCTCTGTCACCTAAGCTAGAGTGCAGTGGTATCACCATAGCTCACAGCAACCTCAAACTCCTGGGCTCAAGCCATCCTCTTCCTCAGCCTCCTGAGTAGTTGGGACTACCGGCACCTGCCACTATGCCTGGCTAATTTTTTACTTTTGTAGACATGGGGTCTCACTCTTGCTCAGGATGGTCTCAAACTCCTAACCTCAAATGATTCTCCCACCTCGGCCTCCCAGAGTGCTAGATTACAGGCGTGGGCCACCACGCCAGGCCTCATTGTGTTTATTTCATAATTTCATAATAATTCTCATAATAATTGATTAGTTACTTTAGTTGGTTTATTCCTTCAACTAAGGTGAGGATCCCCAGGGTAGAATCACAGAATCCTAGTGAACGCGTGGGTCTCCTGGGGAGAGAAAACATACCACACAATACTTACGGGGAACCAGTTGCTTCTTAACACCAGTTTGGTCTAATGTAGAAATCACTGCAGCAGCCAATATTGCTCTAGGAGTTTAGAAAGAGATTGATCATTACTCCTATGCCACCACTGTTCCAAAGCTACACAATGAGCTGAGAGCAGTGACACGAGGGTTGTTTTTTTTTTTCCACCCACAGCTATTCCCAGAGGCTAGTCAAGTTCCAGCCTTTTCCTTTCAAGTCAGGTCTGAGCCATGCTTTAGCTCTCATGAAGCATTCACCTCTGGCAGAGGCAGCTCTGAGAAGTCAAGCTTGGTTCAGCTATAAACAGGTACTTCCTTGGTCGGAAAGTACCATATTTTCAGAGTTGGAAGATGGCTTAAAAGTCATCTATTCCAAACTTCCACCCAATGCAAGAATCCCTTGGGCACTGTCCCTGACAAATGATTACTTAACTTCCACTTGAACACTTCCAGTGAGGAAGGAATTCACTACCTCCCAAGCTTACCTACTTTGTTCTTCAGAGTTCTAATTAATAGAATGCTTTATTGAGCTAAATTTTGTATCTCTTAAACTCTCATCCATTGGTCTTAGATGTGTCCTCTGAAGTCATAAAATCTTCCATGTCGATAGTGCGCCCCAAAGAGTTAACAATGTGAAAAATATTTAAAATAAATGGAGATAGCTATCTCGTATTCCCTTCTCAAGATTAACTATTTCCGGTTCCTTTCCTTGTTCTTCCTACGAGGTGATTTTCCAGCTCCTTCCCTGTTCTGCCAAACAGATGACCTCGACACCGAATTTGAAACCACAGGGGTCACACCAGGTAGTGCAGCCATGACAGCGCCCAGCCGCCGGGTACAGGGAGTACAAAGGCGACGTCCGGCGCGCACGCTCTAATTTGAATGCGGCGGGAGTGAAAGTAGGTTTCGAGCTCTGGCCAATAGACGGCTGAGTCCCTCGCCGGGGATTGCTGTGGGCCAATCACAATCCTTGTAGAGCAGGAGGCGGAGCCACGCCAACCGTCCGGGTTTGCGCAGGCGCGAGTCCTCAGAGCATCTCCGCGCTTCTGCATTGAGTTGAGTCCACGCAGGTAAGAAAGCAAAGTTTACTGGTTCCCAACCTGAGGGGACGTACCCGGCAGCGGAGGGTCACTGTGGGTCTTGCAGGGAAGGAGTCCTGTTTCCGCCTAACGAGGGCTCTGGTAGGGGAATCTCAGGAAAGCCGCCGTTGAGCGGAGGCTCTAACGGTACCTTTGGGGTGAAATCGTGGCCGAGCTCCCGGAGCCGCCGTCTTGGCACAACGGGGGGAAATTTGCCACCGTGGGTGGAGAAGGCATAAGTGTCCTGTACTCGCAGCGGGGTGCACACAGGCTTTTCTTTTGTCTTCAACAACATCTGATCCAAACTCACGTTTCGTTCATTAATTACCCAAACTTACTACAGGACTGGATTAGAAAAAAGAAAAACCTAGAGACTGCTCTCAAGGAATTTGCCCCAAAGAGAAGCTATCAGAAATGAATTACAACACGATGCAAATTGATGTGGAAGCACAGAGGGTGAAAAAATATATGGAAACACCACACATTAATTTAAAACCTGCAGCATTTTCGTGTTTTGTAGAACTTCTCGCGTTTTTATTATTTACTTAAAAATTTTATTTGCTTGAGTTAGATAAAATGCTCACAAGAAGGAGATGGAAAAAACTCAGATTCGCTTGTCAGAATAGAGATTAATAAGAGGAATCTGTTCTTCACTAAATCGAAGCTGCGTACTGAAAACTCCACAGTCACTATTGCTGACTATTCCATGATTACTTTTTTTCTCCGCCAGTGCATCTTAGTGTGGAGCAGTGAACTGTGGTTCCTTTTCCTTGGGTATCATGCAGAGAGCTTCACGGCTGAAGAGAGAGCTGCACATGTTAGCCACAGAGCCACCCCCAGGCATCACATGCTGGCAGGATAAAGACCAAATGGATGAACTGCGAGCTCGTAGGTTTCATATCATCCCCATGAGAGTCATGGCCCCATTGGCGGTTGTGCTGAACTGCAAACATTGGTATTTTCTTCTAAAGTAGGTAGCAGTTGTAAGGTCAAAGTGTCCTACCATCTTTCTATCCTAATTTGTTTACATTCATAAAAGGTTTGTTTGACATTTCTTGTTTCTTTGGCTTTTTATCATACCTTTTGCTGATTTATAGGCAAGATTTAAAGCAGTGAAGCAGTGTTTAGACCAAAGATCACCATCTCAGATATCTGTGAGGCTGGGTAGGAAACATACATGATTAGAATACTGCAGTGCAAACAAAACAAATCTGTATGTTGTATTTGGTCTTGTGGCCAACATTTTGCAACTTCTGTTTTAGATCTTCTGTATGTCCTTTATTTGACACCATCAACTTTTCGGGTCCATCAGCATCATGGTGCATTGCATGAGTACTTGTTAAAGCCCTGAGAGAGAATTATTGTCCTAGACTTAGTTTCTCTATTAGAACCATAGACCTCATTAGGCCCATATGGTGTCATAATTCAAATCATCTGATTCTCTTTATTTTTTTCTCTCTTTTTTTTTCTCTTTTAAGAAATATTAGGTGGGGCCAACACACCTTATGAAAAAGGTGTTTTCAAGCTGGAAGTTGCCATTCCTGAGAGGTTAGTATGAATTAGATTCTCAATCTGCAGAGTAAAATGCAGTTATTAGAGCAATGTAGAAGATAGAGCATTAAATGTAGGGGTTAAATGACCTGGGTTTTTTCTTTCTTCTTTTTTTTTTTTTTTTTTTTTTGTATGTTTGTTTTGGTTTTGGTTTGGTTTTTTTTTTGAGACAGGGTCTTGCTCTGTCACTCAGGCTAGAGTTGCAGTGGTGCGATCACAGCTCACAGCAACCTCAAACTCCTGGGCTCAAGCAATCCTCTTGCCTCAACCTCCCAAGTAGCTGGGACTACAAGTATGCGCCACCATGCCCGGCTAATTTTTCTATTTTTGGTAGAGACAGCTCTTGCTCAGGCTGGTCTTGAACTCCTGACCTCAGGCTATCCTCCCTCCCCTGCCTTGGCCTCCCAGAGTGCTAGGATTACAGGCGTGAGCCACTGTGCCCAGCCAGGACCTGGGTTTTAATTCCAGTCTTATCATGACTTAATGTGACCTTAGGCAAGTTAAGTTATTTTACCTCTCTGGCGTTCAGTTTTTCTTCTCCAAAATAATGGCCTAGATCACATCAAAGGCCCCTCATTAAGTGTACAGTTTGGTGGCATTAAATACATTCACATGATTATGTAACCATCACTACCATCTATCTCCAGAACTTTTTCATCTTCCTAAACAGAAACTTCACACCCATTAAACAATAGCCCCTCATTTTTCCCTGCTCCTACCCCCTGGCAACCACCATTCTACTTTCTTTCTCAATGTTAAGGCCCCTTTTAATTAAAGTCTCCTTTAAGTCTCTCATCAGGTAAGTTATAGTTGTCGTAGTTTTGTACAGAATGGGGAAGGGAAGAAATGAATCTCTAACTATTGAAATATAGACATCTAATCATCAGGTCAGAGCCTGGCCAAAGTTGTTAAAATCTTGAGAGAATAGCTTAATAATTATGTGGTACATCAGTTCTGAAAATAGACTGGGAACTTTCCAAGGTCATGTCTCACTAAAGAGACATAATAACCAAATGCAATATATAAATCTTAATTGGACCCTATTGTGAAAAATCTAGCTGTAAAAACAGCAGGGGGACCAATTGAGGAAATCTGAATAGTAAATGATATTGGGGGATTATTTTTAAAATTTTCTATAATAGTATTGCAGTTATATAGGAGAATGTCCTTATTCTTAAGAGATACATGCTGAAGTATTTAGAAGGTGGCATGATTTGAATCCAGTTGGTGGGTATATGGGTGTTTTTAATACTATTATTTCAGCTTTTCTGATTTTTTATAATTTTTCATAATAAAAATTTAGGAAGAGAGAAGATTTGTTTCCCAAAGGCAGTCTTCCTGATATTTCTAGAATACCAACATTATTTTTATATATATATATATCAGTGACCAGGAAACTGTTTAGAATGTATTAGGAAGGAATATTATAATGAAAATTCTCTGTTCTGTGCATTCATACATAGGTATCCATTTGAACCTCCTCAGATCCGATTTCTCACTCCAATTTATCATCCAAACATTGATTCTGCTGGAAGGATTTGTCTAGATATTCTCAAATTGCCACCAAAAGTGAGTTGTGGGTAAAGGGTTGACTCTGGCCTTCTGTTTCCTTCATCTATAAAACTCTAATTAGAGTACCACATTATAATATATAAGCACCTGTTTATCTGTCTATGCACAGGGTGCCTGGAGACCATCCCTCAACATCGCAACTGTGTTGACCTCTATTCAGCTGCTCATGTCGGAACCCAACCCTGATGACCCACTCATGGCCGACATAGTAAGTATCCACGTTTCCTCAGCAACGTACGTCCTGCTTTCTCTGTACCTTTAATACTCTGTGTGTGAGGATAGCTGCAGCAGTAGCTTCCCACTGCAAATCATTTTTTCCTCCATTAACTCTTTTCTTTGATTTCATCTTAGTCCTCAGAATTTAAATATAATAAGCCAGTCTTCCTCAAGAATGCCAGGGAGTGGACAGAGAAGCATGCAAGACAGAAACAGAGGGTATGATGTTTGCTACTTACTGCAGTTCATTAAGTGTGTATGTATTTATCTCTGTATAGATAATGTGTATTAGAGTTGCCACATTTGTACTGTGCTCTAGAATGACTAATTGGTCTTTTTCGCCTATTGCAACCTTCTGAATAATTATTCAGCAAAATAGCACAGTAGCTCAACCAACATAGATTTTTCCTAATGTTGTCATTTGTTGGCAACACTAGAGGGCAGGCAGCATCTGGTTAATTTTTTTTTTATGTTCTTGGGGGTAGCAGGGATAGAGAAGAGGTGAGTCAATTTCTTTTTTTCTAAGTTGTCTTTTTTTAACACTGAGAAGGGACTATATTTGCATGGACTCGTTTCAGAAATAGCGAGAGGGAAACTTACATGTCTCATGGGACCATTCGTGGACGAAGGGAAAAGTAAAAACTTCCCCAGTTTAGGTTGATAGAATTTCCTCATTTAACAAAATACAAATTGCAGAAACATGGAGACTAGCACATCCTAGCTCTTACTGAGTTATGACATTCAGATTCTGATTAAGTAGTAGTTGTGTTACTTGTAAAAAGAAATAAAAATTAAAACATAGAAGGTGCTTTTGGAGGGAATATCATATGCACAATGCAATACATAAAATAAATCTTGCAGCCAAGAAGTACCTGGAAATAATGTTACAGAGCTTCATTTTGCTCCACCTTGGCGTTTGTGTGAGCTTTGTTGTATTTCACCGTGACTCCTCCACCCTGTTCCAGGCTGATGAGGAAGACACGCTGGATGATCTGCCAGAGGCTGGTGGCTCTGAAGTACACAACTCAAAGCAAAAAGGAAAAGCCAGGCAGCTAGGAGGCATAGAAAAGAAATTCCATCCTGATGTTTAGGGGTTTGTCCTGGTCCATCTGAATATATCCTTTGCCAAGGTGGTCTAATTTTCCTACCTTTCTTGAATGTTTTTCTTTTTATTTGATGACATTATAATTTTTGTGTCCTATAAAAGACCCTGTATATTTATGTCTTCTGCTCTACAGTGATTCTGAGTGTAGTCTGTTTTATTTATCTTGTACATATGTATTTTGAAACCTTTTAAACCTGAAAAATAAATAATCATTTAATGTTGAGTGTTTATCCTGAATGTGGGAGTGAACTGGCCAGAGAACTGTATAATCAGAATGTTAAAATATTTGGAATTGCTGTCCTTTCTTTTTCTTTCTTTCTTTTTTTTTTTTTTTTTTTTTTTTTTTTTTTTTTTTTTTTTTTTTTTTTTTTTTTTTTTTTTTTTTTTTTTTTTTTTTTTTT
>RJWJ010003182.1:14107-33094 GCA_004363605.1 Indri indri | reverse complement strand
TTCTATGTTTAGTAGAGACAGGGTCTCACTCTTGCTCAGGCTGGTCTCGAACTCCTGAGCTCAAACGATCCGCCCACTTTGGCCTCCCAGAGTGCTAGGATTACAGGCGTGAGCCACCGCGCCCGGCTGATGCTGTCCTTTATTTTTCAACTTACCACCATCACTAGAGACACTGAATGCTTGACATAAACGTAAAATAGCTGTTAGGAACAATTCAATTACCATGGGCTTTCAGGGATTCTAGCTTTTTAGAGGTCTTAAAATAATGTGGGAAGAAGGTAATATGCCCTTTTGTTAATTTTCTATTTTTTTGCAGCTTGTGGTTTTTGTGATTTACATAGCTGGTCAGAATTGCTGTGGTATAACTTTCCTTTGTTCAAATAATTTATTGAACACCTGCTGTGTGCCAAGTATTGTGCTAGTGTTTGAGAGTGTAATGGTGAGAAAATCAGAAAATCAGACATGGGATTAATTTAAATAGGGATAGTTATAATCTCTTCCTTTCCCTAGCATCATTTCATGGCAACTACTACTCTGAACAATAAGTGCCAAAGTTGAATAACCTACTTATAATTTTATAATACACTTGACTAGTCCTTATAATTCTATTTAAATGACAGAGATAGTAGATTTGAGCAGAAATTAGTTGAAGTTAGAAGAGGTTGCCCAGGCTAAGTGAAAGACTTTGAGGAATGTAGATATTAGGCCTGCTCCAGCAGAGAAATGTGGGTTGTCACTGTCCATATCCTAGTGTAGCAATGATGATTTTATACCTAGGCTAGGCACCATGCACAGAAAATGCATCTGAATAGGCAATCTCCATTCATCTATCTGTGAATTACCTTGTACCCTTTATACAGCAGCAGCCGGCCATACAGCACATGTATCAATAGTATTCGGACTCATGCAAAGAAGATAATAAATATGAATATATAATGCACTAATGACAGATGATGGTATAAACTGAAAATATAAATATTAGTATATCAGTTAGGATGCTTTCAGTTGTGAGTGAAATCCAAGTCAGACTGGCAATAGTAAAGTTCATTGCCTTACTAAATGGAAAGTCCAGGGGTAGGGTGAACGTTTGGATTGGTGAATTCAGAGGTCAATAATATCAAGATCTTGGTCTCTTTCCATCTGCCAGCCATAGCATCAGCTTTCTCTTAGGCTGTTCCTAAGTTTCTTTCCCTCCTAGGGTGACTACCAGCAGCAGGCGTGGTTTTATACTTTCTTATTCACATCTAGCAGGACAGAGGGCTCTACTTTCCATGGAACAAAAGTCCCTGTGATTGGACCACCCTGGAAACAATCACTGTGGCCAGGGAAATGCCATGTGCTGATTGGTCTGGGTTAACCCAGACAGAGATGGACTTGGGGAACAGTTGTAGGAAAAGAATACTTCCTGTTGGACAAAACCCCCTACACATCTAATCTCTTACCAAGTCTGGTCGGCTCTACCAGCTACTTCTCTGTACCTCTACCTCTAGCACTCTAGTTTAAGCCGCCATCATCTCATGTGCAGCGTACCTACTGCCTCCTATCTTGTTTCCTTGCCTCAATCCTTGACCCTCAATGGTCCATGCTCTTCACAGCAGCAACAACCTTTTGACAATGTAAATCAGACTTGGCTTCACTCTTTAAAATCCTCCAAGTGGCTTCCTTTTGTAATTAGAAGAAAAATCCAATCTCCTTCCCTGGCCCATAAGACCCTGCATTGATCTGGCCCCTGCTTGCTTTTATCTATCCATCTTCACTGTATACCCGCTACCCTTATACGCCATACTGCAGCCACACTGGCCTGCTTTTCATCTCTTGAACATTCCTACTTCTTTTATAGATACTGGTTCCTCTGCCTCCTACATTTGCCATGATGGTCTCAGCTCAAATGTAGCTATTTCAGAATCCCATCTAAAGAAGCTCTAGAGCCCATTACCCTAATTAATTTTCTTCAAAGCACTTGTACCTATCTGAAAATGTGTTCATCTGTTTATGTGTATATTATCTGACTCCAAGTGCTAGGGATGTATATAGTGGCTACAGGGACTTTTCCCTTGAATCAAAGAAATACCAGAACTGAAAATTAGTAGAAGTCATCCATCCATCTCTGTCTTAAGTACAGAGGACTTGGGCTAGAGAACAGAAGTGACATGCCTGAGGATTAGAAAAGCCCGGGTCTCTACTCCCCAGGGAAAAATGGCAGGGCTAAAGGCATGGTCTTTGGTCAAGAAGACCCAGTTCCAGCCCTGGCAGAGCTGCTTACCAATTGTGTGACATTGGTGCTCTATACAATCTATTCTTTGGGGTTTGCCTCTGTAAAATGAGTAGAACAATGGTACTTAACTCATGAAATTTGAATGCAGTGATGCACGTTAAGCACCCGGTGCAGGGCCTGGCACAGGCGGACACTGAGTGCTTGGCAGGGGGATGGACACAGCGATCCAACCATAGGTGGCCTTCAGGAGCCGCTCTGCCCACTGCCTGTTTGCTAATCTTCTCTGTTCCTGGGATAAGCAAGCTGAGCAGAGTTTCTCAACTCCAAACCCCTAATTAAAGAGAGATGACATCCATGACTGATCATGTAAACACTGCAGATTCCAAGTTCCCCTCTCCTGCTGCCCCCAATCCCCCTCTCCACCACTCCCCAAAAGCCATTTAAATAAGAACAGATTTTACCACCCACCTTGTGGGCAGAGGCTGTAATGAGCTATTTATCCTTCAGCTGCTGGGGGAATTCAACACATACAAATAAAGCTCCTTTTCCAGCCAAGTGTGTATTTTTCCATCAGCGTGTGGCCCCCCTGCCCAGGTTGTCTTGTTTAGGTTGGGGCAGCCTGAGGGAGGGAAGGACAGGGCGGGGGGCTGGGGTTTCAGAACCTGCTCCTCAGGCTGGCTGGCTGCAAGGCATCTTGCAGTCCTGGACTGCACCGGGCTGCCAGCGAAGGCCGGGGCAATGGACACAGACGTGCTATGTACAGAAACGATACATTCCACTTTCTTCTTGGCAAGTCGCCCCTGCCTCCTGCCATGGCCCCCAGAGAGCACCCATCCCTCTCTCCAACTCTTAGTTTATAGCAGGGATGGCAGGTTATCCAGAGTGTCTCTCTCCTCCACCCTCCCTCCCACCCCTACTTCAGGATTTCTCCCCTTCGTGTGCTTGTTTTCCTTGCTCACCTTTCCCCTGACCCACATCCCACTAAACTGTGTCCCCTTCCTTCCATTGCCTTCCTCCTTTAATCAGGAGCCTGAAACTGTCTTTCAAAAAAGGATCTGCTTTGAGGCTTCCTTTCCTCAAATCTCCCATGAGAGGCAACTTTCTCTAGGGGATGAGTTCTTGGTCTCTAGGTTCTCTCTGGACCTGGGAGTTATTTTGAGGCACTAAACTCTACATGAAAAGCCTTTTGAAATCCTTTTAATAACGTATAGAGTTTAGGTACTATTATTAGGCCCATTTTACTGATGATGATGAAACTAAGACTCAGAGAAATTAATTAAAACCTAAGGATGAATGGTAAATCTGGGATTCAAACCCAGGCCTAACTCTAGACTCTTATTTATCAATTGTATGGATTCTGTTCTAATATTTATACATCTGTCTCCGCAGAGTAGCTGTGGGATAATGGACAAGTTCCTCCCCTTCAGTTTCCTCCTCTGTAAAATGAGGACATGGCTTACGTGCTCTCTAAGCTTCCTCCTAAAGCTGACACTTGGCAGTTCTGCAATTCTGAAACAACCTGCCCAATTCAAGGGCCAAGGACAGAGCCTGTGGATCTCAGGTTCAGTGATGAAGTAAATCAGGCTGGTCTCAGTCACTTTCTCATCTTCCCTTTCCATTCTCACTCTTTCAGGATTCTCTTGCCCTAGGGACCTCCCACCCAGGTCCACCATGCGCAGCTGAGGCCATCCTGACAATCCTTCTGACAATCTTCCTTGCTTGTCAAAATTCCCATTCAATAACTGTCCCCTTCCACTCTAACAGTTGCATCAGGTATGGGTGATGTGGAGAAGCCTATCTGTCTTTTCCACGCCAGTGACAGAAACCTAACAGTCTCATTTGAGCAAACAAAAATTATTGGTTCACAACCTGAGAAGTCCAAATGTGCTTTCCAGCATGGCTAGATGCAGATGCTCAATGCCATCAGGATTCATTTCTCTCCAAGTGGCAAGACAGACTCCAGTAGCTCTACATCCTACCAGTGTGGCAACTCCAGTGAAAGAGTACTTCTTTCCTGTCAACTCCACCAAAGTTCCCACATAGGGGCCCATTAGAAGGACTTGAGAGATAAGCCCATCCTTGGACCAATCACTGTGGCCAGGGACTAGAATAAGCCGATAAGACCTGGTCACATTCCTACCTCTGGGAGCCAGTGTGGGGTCAACCCCACCTGAACCAGATACAGTAGTGGCAGTGGGAGTGGTTGCCTGAAGGATCTGATTTTAGAACCTCTGGTCTCAGATACCACAAGGTCCAGCCCCACTGCTCTTTCTGGTCTTGGGTTTGCTGAGGTTCTGCCTCCCTCATTGCTCCACACACACCCTCTCAAGAAACATGCACTTATGCAATTACTTGAGTTAGCCCCTGTGTTTCTTTCTCTTAACCCTCTGTCTAACAGAGCAGCTGAGGAAATGGCCTTCCCTGCAGTCGGGCCAGAAGGATAGAGGGGTTCGAAATGCTCTTTCTTCAAGAATAGTGGAGGGCAGATGTTGATGAAGGCACCATTGCCCTCTCAAAAGGGGTCAGGCGCTGGGCCAGTAAGGACTTGATCCTATTCTAGGGCTAGCGTCTCTTCCCCATGATCGCAGGTTTTTGTTGAACTCAATTTCTTTCTCTTACCTTGAGCAGGGCCGGCCTGGTTGTCTTAGGGGCATCATCCCATTCTGAAGCAAGGCTTGGGGGAAAAGATTCCCAAGGCAGAGAGTGGATAAGGAAGTTCATCTAAGGAGAGGAAAGCAAGCTGATTCTTTGGGGTATACGGTATCTGGAAACCCCAGTAGTAGCCTTGGGTCTGAGAAGGTGTTCCGGGTCTGAGTAACAGAAAGCCCAACCTGCTTACCGCTTCCTTTAGACTATTGTATGTCTAACCCAGTGCTAAGCACACAAAGGGAACTTCAATATGGGTGAATGGAATTGATTCCGATGCCTCCAAACTTCAACCCTACAACCTCACAGCTATGCCCCAGACTCCCCAGAAGACAGGCTAAGGAAGAGCCTTGATGCTTTGATCACTCCTCCCTCAAAGCAGCCCCACCTCTGGCCACTCCCGTGGCTCCACCAGAGCAGCAGAAAGGAGCTGAGGGACACACGTGGCACTTCACTGGTGCTTTATTATACAGAAGAATCCAAGTATTTACATCTTGACAATTCTTACACTTCACGCAGCTGGACAGGGCATGGGACTGAAACATAGAAGTGACGTAGGGGTGGTGAGTGATGGGTGGGAGAGGTCACTAAACCAGAGCAGAGGTAGTTAGAGGAGATGATGCCAGGAAGGATCAGGGGTTCCGGCTCTCCGGTCATCCTCACTTACTCAGACCTACTGGCTCTTGTCAGCTCTTCCTTCTTCCCTCCCTTACACTTTAAACCTTTCATTCTTCCCGGAAAGGGAAACGATTAATAGAAGGAAGTTGGAGGCTAGAAGAGGGGAGAGAAAGGCAAAGAGAAGGCCCAGCTAGAGGTTCTGTTAATCCATAGTCTTCAAATCTCAGCTCTGAATTTTTTGGACTTTCCTCTTGGGGTGTTCAGAGGTGCATATAAAAACAATGGTCCATCCTAAGAAGTTCTCCACAAGTCTGTCTGAGAGGAGATTGTGGTTGGCACCCGTTGCCAAGGCGTAGCACACAGAGCCTGGGGCAACACCTACCAGGTCAGCAGTTCTCAGTATTTCCACCTCCGCAGTCCCCTTGGATAGATTCTTCCCCAGCGACACCATTTTGGAAGATTTTGTCAACCAAACAAAATGCATTTACATGCATTGAATAATTTAGTTTTTGGTTTTGTGATCAAAGACTTACACAATCTTCATAATCTTTTACTTATCATAATGGAGATAACCAAAGGAGTAGCATACTGACTTGCTAGAATTTCAGTCAAAAACAAGAACAAACTTTACTGCGCAGCCTCATTTTGGATAAATGTATAACATCTACTAGACTTTTTGAATAATGGAAATCGTTCATGGCGAACACCTCCACTCCCTTGCCCCACACTTCTCCTTTGATCAGAAAGCCAGCAGACGCTACTCTGATCCACAGATGCCCAGCTCTTTAGAAGCCGACAAGGTGACCATGGTGCCACATGAGAGCCTGCAGCCAAAAAGCACTGGCCCCTTTTTATAGAAAAGCCTACCTGTAGGGAACAGTTCCCACAACACACAGCCAATCTGCTCCACCTCAGCGCTGGCTCCCCTAAGTCCAAGGGCAATCGGTGGGTGATGGGGTGAGGAATGGTCTGGGGTGACTTTAGAAGTCAAGGCTCCCCCAAATCACACGTTTTGTCATCCCTGGGGCATCTCAGAGAATTCCTTTCCCTGATAAGAGTCACCAATTCTCACTACCCAAAGTAGAGCAAACCCTTTCCATCAAGAGCTCTCGATTAGCCCTGAGGAAATTGGGAGATCAGGGGCTCTCAGAGAAATAATCGATAAATATATCCACAATCATTTAGGGAGTGCCTACTCTGAAGTTGACCCCATGCTGGGACCCCACGTTTCTTCTGGGATTACAAAGCTAGCACATTCAGCTTCCAAGCCTGTTATAGCTGAGGCAACTCAACTAGTCAGACAAGATTTAGAAATATGTCAAGTTCCATCCACGGTCTCTGCCTCATGCCTCTACCCAAGACATGTTGACCTATGTCTGAATTCCCACTAGGCACTGGGGGAAGCAGGGAGATAGTAGAAAAACTAAGTTCCAGAAACTGGAACTAGGAGACTAGAAAAGGGGCTGTCTTGGGGTAGTCTTCATGGTGGAGCCCCTGGGGGTGGGGCTGGCTGAAGACCACGCCAGGATTCAGGAGGAGGACTGTGTTCCATTCGATCTCAGGGTTCTATCATAGACTCCTGTCCTCCTGATGTGGCTGATGTCGGGGTGCTCTGGAAAAAGTCTTGCCCTTTCCTGAGTCTTGGATTCTCTTTTTATGTCTGGAAGAGTCACCTTTTATGTCTACGAGGGTGCCCCAGCTCTCACCTCCTTACCCTGAGATTGAATGTGTATATGCTTGGGGCTGGGTGCGGGATGGGGCACTCTGGAAACACTCAGGAGCATCTGGTAAACCATAAGGTAGAAAGGTCAGGAGGGGAGAGGCAGAAGGGTCAGTGACCTATCTGAGGGCACTCAGGGGTCCCAGATACCTCCAATGCTTCCTAAATGCAATAAAAATAAATGCAAATAAAATAAAAATGCTTGCTAAATGCAAATAAAAATATCTCTTTGGTAAGGGCTCCCCGTCCCACAGAGTAGGCAGGACCTGAGATGAGAAGGCAGGACCCAGCCTGTGGCAGAAGGTGGCAGGGGGAATCTGGTGGAGAACCACAGGACGGCAACTCAGAGCCAGAGGGCACAGCCACAGACTTCCCTGTATGTATCCTGCCAGGATCCAGGGACTCCTCCCCCCATCCTCTCCAGGGTGGGATAAGAGGGGTAGAGTGTTGAAATTCTCTCCTGGTTGATGGAATAATCAGTCGCCTCTGGCACTTCAGCCCTGCTTGAACTCCTGGGATCAGGACTTTCAAGAACTGGTGGCACTTCGTGATGTCACTGGGTAGCACTGGGTGGAACAGAGATGAGCTTCCGGGCTGAGAACAGAGCTAAGTGCTGTGATGTCAATAGGTAGTCCACAAAAATCACACAGGCAAACAAAAACCTGCTGTCAAATAGTTTGGGGAACTGGGTTAAACACAGTTCAATAGATTTTACTACTGCAGGAATTCTCAGGGTCTTTACTATACTAACGCGTACTGTGACTCTCTAAGAAAGGGATTTAATATTAATATATAATCTCTTCCAAAACTTATTTTAATAGAAGTCTTTTTGCACGGCATATGTCAAGATTAATGGGACACAACACGCTGTATCCTTTCCATGAGTCACAGGAAGATGCCTAAATGCCTTTGGTGGCCCCCTTCCAGGCCTTTCTCTGTGAGGTCTCCCTGCCATTGTGCCCTGACCCTGGGCCTGCTCAGCCCCCCAAACCCTCCACTGCCTTTTACTTCCCTTAAGCAGATTTCCGGGTCTCTGGTCCACAGCTGCAGACACGACAGGGAAGAGGCCCGGAACGAAGGTGAAGCTGAGAAGCACCCACTGGTGATGCTCACAGGGGACAGGAGCCGGTGGAGCCAGGGATCGGGCCACCCGGCGACGGATCACACTGTTGAGTTTGGTTGTATTTATTTTATAAGCAGCCATCATTCACGGAGTGGGGGACAGAGGGGAGGGAAGGGAAGGGAAGGGAAGAGAATGGGGAGGGACATTTATGAGTGTGAGGCAAAGGCTGAGCCCGAAGGCCGACAGCCCCCGCCCGCTGTCGAGCCTCCGCCTGCCGGCGCAGCTCCCTCCGCCCTCAGCCGCAGTTCTCCATCCACGGAGGGGTGTGGGTTCCCAAAGTGGGTCCCCTCTGGCCTGAGGGCCCCGGGCTGCTGGCAGATGAGGGTCACGGAGGGGAAGCCATAGGTCTCCAGCCCAGGGGGCCGTCCAGCCTCAGAAGCTTCCAGAACGAGATCCACATCGGAGAAGGCCACCAGGGCCTGGGTGGAATCGCAGGAGCTCTTCTCCAGCTCACCGGCAGCAGCATAAGCTAGGGGCGCCGGGGCCCCCGCGTGGGGCCAGAGCCGCCGAAGGTCGTCCCGGAAGTGGGGGCTGAAGAGCAGGTACAGCAGCGGGTTGAGGCAGGCGGGCAGGGGCAGCACCACGAGCAGGACGGACTTGACGGCCTCGGGCGTGACGGGGAAGAGGCCGAGCACGGAGGCGAGGCTGAGGAAGGCCACGGGGCAGTAGAGGAGCCCGTCCGCGAGGATGAGCCAGGCCACGTGCCTCACCATGGCGCAATCCCGCACGGCCTCCAAGTCGCCCCTCGGCAGGTCGCAGCAGAGTTTGATGTAGGCGCCCGCCACCACCAGGAAGCAGAAGGAGTTCATCATCACCAGCGCCACGGCGAAGCCCAGCGCCGCTGGCTGGCCCTCGGGTGGGGCGTAGGGCAGGCAGAGCGGGGAGGCCCCGTACTCGCCCACCGAGGCAAGCGGCAGGGCGGCGGCCAGCGCGGCCAGCACCAGGCAGCCCAGCGCCCCCGCTCGCACGCTGCCCAGCGACGGCGCCTTCCCGTAGGCCCGCACGCAGGACACGGAGACGCTGCACTGCACGGCGGCCAGGGTGAGCAGCAGCACGGAGGCCTCGGACCCAAGGACGGCCAGGAAGCCCGTGGCCCGGCAGCCCAGCCCCGTCTCCCAGCGCGCTCCGTACTCGGCGAACTGGCCAAAGGTCAACGCGTCCACGGAGGCCAGAAGGCCGCAGGAAATTCCAGTCAGAGTGTTGGCGCCCGCGATCGCACCTACCACAAACTTGACCGGGGGCAGGGGGACAGGGCCGCCGGCGAACACGGTCAGCAGCACCAGCCCGTTGCAGAGCACGGAGAGCAGCACGATGGCCCACACCGCCAGGCGGATGCCCCAGCTTTCAAAGAGGTGCTCGCAGGGCTTGAAGGGGCCTGTGGGGGAGAAGATCAGACGTTACCCTCGGGCCAGAGGCTGCTGGGACCAGGTCCTGGGGACAAGGCCAGCCTCTGTCCTCAGAGAACTTGCAACCGAAAGGAGAGGAGCACAGTCTCTGCCCTCAGAGGACTCTTGGGAGGAGGGAGACTGACCTGATATCCTTCCTCAGAGAATGCCCTGTTGGGGGCGGGGGGGACAGTGGGACACACACACTCTTCTTCCAATGCACTGCAAATGGGTGAACACTGACCCTCACCCCCACGCACAGAAAGCAGAAACACATGCGAACTTACCGCAGCACAGCTGAGTGCAGTGCAAACCCAGGCACTGAGAAAATGTTAAGTAAAGCAGTCTTTCCGAAGTAGCAGCATTTGGAAGAGAGGAAGAGAGGGATGGCACGAGGGGGCGGAGAGTGCATCAGAACTGGGGACACGGTGGGCTGGGGACACAGAGGCGTGAGGCGCTGCCCAGTGACTGCTCTGGCTGAGCCTCTGTTCTCTCCCAGTCAGTGCCTGTGATCCACTAAGGACCCCACCGCGGACGAGCCCGGCCAGAAATCACACAAGCCCGGCTCCCCCTGGCTGTGTGGGAGGGGTGCAGACCACATTCAGTATTCATCAGTCAATCAGGATTTGGGAGGCAAAGCACACAGAGGACAGTAAATCAAAGCACAGATGACTTTGAGGTTTTCCAACGTGGCCGCCACACTGGATGGGGGAGATCCTGGTGTTTTCCGCCTCTCTCCCCAGAGTCTGTTCGGAAATCACCTCGTACCTTTGGATAGATTCGTTTTTATTAAATATTTCCTTTGGTTTTAAATTCTTGTTCTTCAATGTATTGCTAAGTAGCTTGGGAATCCGAGAGGCTTTTGTGGAAGCTATTTTTAAAACTTTTTTTCCTGATTACCAAATAATAGACAACAACTGTAGAAAATTTGAAAATGTAACGTGGTGAAATTAAAAGTGCTGGTGACCTCTCTCTCAGTGAGAACTCATTATTTTGGTATGTTTTCTTCCAGTCTAAAAAAAAACTATATATACATACAGGTTTTTAAACTAAATTGGGATTTTACTGTTGCTACGGTTTGGATGTGGCTTGTCCCCACTGATACCCAGTTGAAATTTTGAGTGCCACCGATGTGGCGCTGTTGGAAGGCGGGGCCTGGTGGGTAGTGTTTGGGCCATGGGGGCGGATCCCTCATAAATAGATTAATGCCCCCCTGTGGGGCGAGTGAGTTCTAGATGGAGGAAGTGGGTTGTGAAAGAGTCTGGTTTCCTCTCCCACCAGGCCATCTCTTGGCACACGCTCACTCCCCTTCCGATTTCCGCCAGGAGTTGCAGCAGCCTCAGGCCCTCACCAATCCTCAGCCTTCCAGCCACCAGAAGAACTGCGAGCTAAATAAACCTCTTTTCTTTATAAATTACCCAGCCTCAGGTATTCTGTTACAGCAACACGAAACAGACTGACAAATGCATATAGATTTTCATTCTCTTTAAGTTAAACTTTTGTTATGCAGACTTTCCCATGTCCTTGTGTTCCTCAAAAACATATTTTCAATGGCTGTGTAATAAATACTCTACCCTATGGATGTGCCATAATTATTTGACCATTTCGTACCAGCTATTTTAGAAGCAAGCTCACGCTGGACCTTGTCTTTTACCTCAGTTGGAACTTCCTCTTTTACTTCACCCCTGTTGATTACTGGTTTTCAGAGGTGACGTTTCTGTGGCAGGGTGCGTGAAGCATGTGGGTGGGTTTCCAACAAAAAAAAGTGACGTGCTTCCTCCAGGTTGGGCTGGTGCTCGGCCTCAGGCTGGCACTAGGGGGCGTGCTGCGGCCACTGAGTGCGGACAGCGGATGCCAGGCAAGGTCAGGCAGGCACTCTGCAGGCTTTGGAGGGGGCAAGGGGAGAAGGCCAAGGGGCCCGAGCCAAGGAAAGATGGAAACCGGAAAATGGAGGTGAGATGCAATAGAAGCAGCAAACTGTTTATCACTTTCTGTTCTTCCCAGCAGTTGCTCTCCTGGCCTACTTAGCATGCTGCTGCCTTCTGGGTGGCCTGTTAGCATTTTATATGCACAGAAAGGGACTTCCTCACTCCAAACATCTTTGGCTGAATTGCACCAAGGAGAAAGGGAATTTTCTTTCTTTCTTTTCTTTTCTTTTCTTTCTTTCTTTCTCTCTCTCTCTTCCTTCCTTCCTTTCTTTTTCTTGCAAGATGGATTTAGGTTAGACCCTAAAGGAGGCTTCCTCAGCTGCAAGGGTTAGACAGTACTGCAAGGAGTTTCCCAGGGATACTGAGGAGTTTGTCCACCATGGAGAGTTTTAAGAAAGAGAGACTGCAATCTTCCTGGGATGGAGAAGGTGACCTTTCAGAGTTCCACCTGGCTCTAGGATTCTGTGGTATGGATCTTGGAATGACGGAGAACTCAAAAGCAGTCGGACACGCCACCCTGAGCAATGGGGTGAAGGCATTCTTTCCTGCTTCTCTCCTCAATGGGAGCCGTGTTCTCCTGGATACATAATCGCTAATCGGCTGTTTGGAAAGATTGCTGGACTTCCCCCCACCCCCACCATGCTACTCCCCACAAGCAGCCACCCAAGGGAAAGAACTCCAGCTCCTTCCCCGGCAATTACAAAAAGAGGAGTCTCTGTAGCAGGTTGGGTGTCAGGCAGAGGCAGCGTCTGAAGCACGGCTGCAGACATGCCAGGCTGAACTGGCGTCTCGCCTAGATGGTTAGGTGCCCCTTCTCCGCACCTCCCTTCCTCAGTTCCCCAGGTGCCCATCTCACCTGGAATAGGGCTACACTGGACACTGGGGTGTGGCTTTGAGTCCTCCATCTCCAGTTGGAGCTCGTCCAGGTCCAGGTCATCTGAGAGGAGAGACAAGAAAGTGGCCCCGGACCCTGGGTCTTGGTGTCAATGAAGCCTCGCCTTTCTCCAAACGCCCACCCCTTTAAGCAGCTGTCCCCGACTAACTGCTCAGTGCTGGTCCAGCAGCCCTGCACATCCATGTCTGCCCTTGGGAGAAAACATTTGGGCAGCTCCCTATTATCCACACGTGGCTTATCGGTATTGCCGGGTCTACAGCAAACGTTTAACCTAGACCTGCTCTTTCTATTACTCGGCCTCTCCAGTCGGCTTAGCCCACAAGTGCTGTGACAGCTGGGGCGGAGGCCGCCTTCATAATGGGTGCTGGTGATCACAGCATTCTCCACTCTGGCCAGACTGTCGCTGTGATTCCGTATCCACTAACACCACACTTTAAGAAGGACATGGGTGAGCTGGGGTGTGTTCAGAGTGAACCGTGGATGGTGAGGGAGCAAACAGTCAAAGCAACCAGGGGTGTTTGAGTCCGAGGGGGCAGGAGCAAGTGGGGATATGATGGCCGTCTTCAAAGCGCCGAAGGCCTGTTAGGCATAAAGGAATTAGACTCCTACATCCTGTTTCGTCCAGAAGGTAGAACCAGGATCAATGGGTAGAATGTAGATTCAGATGGAGATATTCTAGTTCTTCCTAACAAGAAAAAATTCTCACAATTAGATCTGCCCAAGAAAGGAACACCCCCGACCCCCCAACGGGTGCACCATAGGTCCACGTGTGCTGAAGGCAATGCGGGCACTGGGCAAACGCAGAGGAATTCAGGGATGAATAAGAGACAGCCCTGCTCCCAAGGAGCTTATGGAGACTAATGAGGAAACAAATTGTCTTGGCACAATGCGCAGCATCAAGTAATAGATTTAAGGAAACAAATTGTCGTGCTATAATGAGCTGCATCAACTAATAGATTTACTACCTAGAAGAGAATTCAAACGTTTCTAGCATAAAGAAGGGATAAATATTTAAGGTGATAGATATCCAAATTTCCCTGATTTGATCTTTACATATTATATGAATGTATTAAATTATCACATGTACCCCCAAAATATGTATATCTATCATGTGCCAATAAAATTTTTTTCAGCTAATAGAAAGGGTTAACATTTCTTGAGTTCTTACTCCGTGACAGGTACCGTGCCCAGCGAGTTGTCATCTTCGTGGTCTCATTGGCCTTCACAACAACTGCATGAGGCAGGTGACAGATAAGGAGACCGAGGCTCGTTGAAGTTAAGTGGCTTGCCCCAGCTCTCACCGCCGCAGACCAGAATCCAAACGCAGGTTTGTCTGACTACAGAGCCTGGATGTTTAAGCATTATGCTTTCCCAGCCGAGGAACTGACTATTTTGGGGGGTTATAGGATGGGGAGAGTTGGGGGAGATTTATGCATGTATGAGCTGGACATAATTTGTCATTACAAATATTGAAGCAGAAAGTCCCCAAGGTGAGAGAAGGCATTTCTATACTGAGTCAGAGGTGAACTCAATAATCTTTAATGTTCCTTCCTGTTCTAAGTTTAACAAGAACAAGCAAATAAGTCTAGGCTGTACAATTGTTTTTTCTTATTCACTATTGCAGTGTTTTTTAAACTAGGGCCTGTGAGCACCAATGGGTTATGGACGTCCGGGGAGGCCATAAATTCTGTATGAATTTTGAAATGATAGTCTAAAATATTTTATAAGACAGAACTTTCTTTTGCAGTGATACTCCATCATTGAAAGAGTGTTTGAAGACTAAGACTCAAGTTTCTCAAGCCAGACTGGAAAACGTGTCTGAGGACCTCAGAGGTACGAGAGCGGCCTGTCTTTAAGTGGTGCCTGTGTGTTGCTCGGGTTTAAGCGACAGCCCCTGTGGGCTCCTCCTCCATCGCACAAGTTCATGGCTAGGTGACTTTGTTTGTTGCACTTGTCCCCGTCTTTGGCTCACCAGGGCTGTTTCCTGTGTGGATCCTTCCTCCCCACTTACAGGGTAAACACCTTCAGCTGGGAGCTTTCCCAGGAGGCAGGAAGACTGCGGAGCTGCCCCTGGCCCAGACCCGTCAGGGAGGGTAGCAGGCTGGGTGTGCCCACGGAGTCCTGGCATTTCCTTCCCTCTCTACCTTTCATTCCAGCCTGCCGCCGCCGCTCGCCAGAATGGAGCTCAGCAATTCTTTGAAACCCAAACGCATGAATGGAATACAAGGGGCGAAACCCGGGGACTCTGTCTGAGGCTGGGAAAGTCACAGCCAAGGTGTTAAGTAACCACTCTTCAAACGAGGAGGAAATCGAATCTGGCTGGAGCAGCGGCTCCCGGCTTTCCTCCTGGAGGCTCATTAGCTCCCACAGGAAGTGGGGGGCCCTGCCCTAGCTCCCCTTACAGGCAGCCCACGATCGCTACGCCCTGTGGTTCTCCAAGACCTAAGCCCGGTGGAAAGTTTCACCTTTAGGAAGGGAAGTTTCCATTCCTCCTTCCAGCCCCCTGAGGGACCGTACAGCAGACATCCGGGAATGTCCCCTGGGGACAGCCGTCTGCCGGCCCAGAGCCAGCCAGGCTGCTGGGCTCCTCCTCATCGGGTCCTCACACCCTCCCGGGGGAGGTGCTTTGGGACACTGGCAGGGACGCTTCAGAGAACCCCCGACTGCCTGCCCAACATGTGGCTTCCACGATCTGTGTCCCAACTCTGCCACTGCACCCTACACGTGTACACCAGAAGGCCCGGTCTCAGTAGCGGTAGCAGTTGTAGTGGTGGGGAACATACTTTGCCATTCATGGAACCTTTCACTCTTCCCGACAGCCTGCGAGATATGCATTATCTTCGTCTTTTAAAAATAAGGCAACTGAGGCTCAGTAAGGTTAAAGGACCGGTCCGAGGCAACCCAACTGGCAGATGCTGCCATTGGGTTTGGACTCTGGTTCTGCCTACAGTACACTATTCGAGATATTTTTCTTGCATGTTCCAATTTGGTTTTTTTTGCTGTTTAGCTTCTCCATTGAGATATGGTAGAGAGAGAGGGAGAGAGGGAAAAAGAAACCCCCCAAACAGGGGCTGTTTTCCTCTCCCTCCGAATTCTGCTTGTGTTCTGTGACAGGAGGCGGGGAGAGGCAAGCACTTCTCTCTGCTCTTTCTCTAGGGCACCCCCTGGTAGGCGATTCCTCGGAACCCCTTTGGCCACCTTCCTCCCCGCTTTGCCTTGTATTCCGGCTCCACCAGAAACAGCTCTGACCCAAGACAGCCGCCCTGCCGTGGCCCTCCTTGGCGAGGCGCTCTCGCACCTCGTGGTCACGGGAGTGTCACTGTCAGACTCACGGGGCACACGGGGGCCCAGGCTGGACTCGGACAGCAATTGTCCCTACCCTGTTCCTTTTGGTTCTAGGACATATTATGAGGGGAATTTTTTTTTTTTTTCTGGAAGCAGGTTTACATCAATTGATTTAATTCAATCCTACTTGGCTCAGATTGAGGAAATAATGGGTCTGTCTTCTCTGAGAATCCCCCTAGGTTGGAGGAGAAGACAATGGGAGCCACAGGGGCAGGGATATTAAGTGAGACGGTGCGTGTGAGGCGCCTGGCGAACTGCAAAGGGCCAGGCACGTATGAGACATCGCGGGTACCGGGGTCACCATCCTTTTCCCGAGCACCCCTGGGCATAGCCTTGGAGAGACAAGGTGCAAATGGGGAGCGTTTCCTCCCAGGTCACAAGCAGCCCCCTTGCCTCCGTGGGCTTTCCTCCGCGGCCCGTGAGATCCCGACTCAGCCCCTGAGCTCCCCTCTAACTTGCTCCCCGCAGTCCCCACCCGCCCAGGCCAGGGCCCCTGTCACTCACAGTGGCTCTCTGCCTGTCCAGCAACGAGCCCCAGGGGCCTCCGTGGAGCCTCCTCGTCATCAAGGTGAAAGTCCTCGGCCTCCCACTGCCCGGAGGCCTTGAAGAAGCCGGCGCACATGCCGTAGGCGCAGCACTGGTAGGCGTAGGGCACCTCCAGGATCCTGGGCACAGGGACAGATGGCTGCCTCAGCACGCGTGGGGCCTAAGACCTCAGCTGGCGTTAAGGGATCCCCAGGCACTCAGCACCTGCCCTTCCACCCCGAAGTGCCCCGGCCACTGTGCCGGCAGCCCCCAGGGCGCACTTTGTAAGCGTCTTGCAGCCCGACTCCGGACTCTGAGCAGTGCTGGACATAGTCCAGTCTTTTCCTCATTCCTCTTGAGGACTGAGATAGGAGAGAAACTTTCTCCCCGTGGTTTAAGGAGTCCTCGCAGCAGGCTCCGAGCGGGGAGCAGCTTCCCCAAGGTCACCCAGTACTCTGCTCCCGTCCCAGGCAGCAATTCTTAGTATATTTAAGGAGACCGGAATTCTTTTAGTGATTCTTTGTCCTGGCCCTCGGGGAGACCCACGCCCTGTCCCTGCCCCCTGTCTGGGCATATCAGAGCTGGGTTTATGCCCTCTGAGGGCAAATGCCTCGGGGCCACTCATTAGTTCGAAGCAGACAAGCTCGGGCCACACAGGCTGTGCTGCTGCGTGGAAGAGGCCTGGATGTCATTAGCACCGGGACTGGCTGTGCAGCTTGTTTCCACCCGTCAGTGCCCTGGGCTCTGCCCTCACTCCAGGGGCCCAGATGCTGCCTGAGTGAGGACGGGCGGTCTGGGTGTGGAGCCGGCTGAGCAGCAACGCGCTCCAGGGGCTTCACATCCTCCTGCGTCTACCTCGCAGGTCCCAGTGTGCCCTAGGGTTGGCACTTGGGATGGGGAGGTGCCACAAAGGGGAAGATGAGGAAGAGGAGGCAGGTACCAGACCCCGTCTGGGCTGGTAGGAGGTCGGATGAGCCCTTCCCATTCAAGCGTGGCCAAACCTTCAGCCACCAGGTTCTTCTCAGCGTGAGGCCCTGTGGCTTCTCCTTGCCCCTCCGAGGCCTCCAGCTGCCCCAGGGCAAACCTGCCTAGGTGTGGGGGAAAGCCAGGCCCTCACCTCAGTTTGGGGAAACTGTCCTTGGAGAAGGCCTGAGACAGAGCCAGGTTCCCTTTGAGCTTCAGATGCATCAGGCCCCCAAGTCCGGCCAGGGGCAGCGTGCTCAGCTGGTTGTCGGTCAGGTCCCTAGGAAGTGGACGGTCAGGGTTATGGGCAGTCGGTGGGACTGCTGAGGGGGCGGGGCTGTGCTGGGGCGTGGCCAGTGTGCCTGGGTGGCAGCAAGAGGAGAGGAGCGAAGGACAGATCAGCCCAGAGGAAAGCACTGAGTGCCGGGCAAGGAGGGCAGCTGAGAGTTACTAGAGGCATCATCTACAGCTAGTTCATTCATTCATTCAGCAAACACTGGGTGCCAACTCTGTACCAGGGACTGTTCTAACGGAACGCCAAGCTGTCCCAGTGTGTAGGTAACAGAGCTCCCCCAACCACAGCTCCTGTGCGCAGGCCTGGGTGCCATCCAGGAATCCCTGCCCACCCCGGGGGACCTTCCTGCTGTTGTTTGCCCGCGTCGCCCTGCCCTTCCTCCGGCTTTTCTGACGATACAAAAGCCCAGAGTCCGGGACTGGACGGAGCTGGTCGTCTGGCCACAGTGGGGATTGGGTCATCCCTTCCATCTCCCTGTGCCGTCTTTGTAGCCAGAGGTGAGGACATACGTGGTCTTCCACCGGAGACACGTTAGAGGAAGCCGGGGCTCCAAACCAAACACCATGACCACAGACTGTGCGTCGTGGAAACAGCCCTGGACTGGCAGGCAGGAAACCTGGCGCTGTCACCAGCTCACTGTGTAACCAAGAGGAGTCACAAATCCGCCTGCGTTTCAATGTCCTCATCTTTCAAAGGGATAAAAATATCTGCTCTACCTATCTGGCAGGAGTGGTGCAAACAGGAGAGGGAAGACGAGGTGAGAGTTTTGCAAGGCCACGGCCCGAAGCCCAGAGAGCCACAGCCTGGGGAGGAACCGTGTGTTGCTGGGAGCCCCAGGTTCCGGCCCTTGGCTTTGAACACACTTCTCCCCCTCTGCCTTGGGAGCCTCACCTGTGAAGTGAGGGGGTGGGGCTGGATGATATCTGAGACCAGGGCGGGAGCTAGCCCAAAGAAGTCTGTGTTAACCAGCAAAAGGCCCGTCCGGGTAGACGTGCCTTTAGGACGCATAGCTTGGCAAGCCGGCGGCAGGATGTCAGCTCCCCCTTGGGCAGGAGCCCTTGTGCAGTGAATAACCTGCCACACAGTACGTGGCAGCCCCATCAGAGGCCCCTTCCAGCTCTGACATACGACCATAGAGCCAGCACTGCGCACTCCCTGTTTATTTCCTACGTAATTTAGGGGGCCTGAGCTCCCCGGCTGCCCCACAGAATGGCAGCCCTCTAGAGTCATGCTCGAGCAGAGGGCCCCTGAGCTCTCTGAGACCCAGGCCCCCACATCCGCTGCCCCTCCTGTGTGTGAGGGAGTCCCAGGGTCCTCTTTATCAGTGCA
>RJWJ010003182.1:0-14007 GCA_004363605.1 Indri indri | reverse complement strand
TTTATCAGGCCCCACACTCTGTCAAACGGACTGTCAGAAAGATTGATTAGGCTGAGGCCCATTTCCCCAGGATGTGTAGCCAAACATTTACGCATGTCCCTGTTCTGGGGTGGCCCCCCTGCCCCACCCCAGCCAGCCAGCCTATAGTCCCAGTGGGTCCCCAGCATCCTGGAGGAGAGCGCAGTGGGCACTTACAGCTTGACCAGGGAGCGCAGGGTTGAGAAGGCCTCAGGGTGGATGGAGCGGATGGCATTCCAGCTAAGGTCCCTGCGGGCAGAGAGAGTGTGACAGGAGGGGACAGGGACATGCGGCAGACTCGTTGTTCCCATTGTGGGCTCTCCCTCCCCCACCCCCATCTGACCTGCCCCCCCGCCGTAGCAGTAGCCTTACTCTTCTGGGGAGGGTACCTGCTGCTGCCCAGCTCCTGACCTGCTATGGCCAGAGGAACAGGGGACACGGCAGCTTGGCTGCAGCGCCTCATGGCTCCCCGGGTACCAGATGGAGAAGTGGCTTGAGAAGCCATCTGGGTGGGGAGGCAGCTCTCCTCCTGTGTGCATGTGCTGGGGGCAGGGGCTGTGGAGCAGGTAGGTGACATGCATGTCCCATCTACTCAGATCGTACGTGTACGCCATGGCTATGAGCATGCCTGGCAGAGGGCTAGTGGCCCCTCCCCAGCCCACCCCTGGGTGCTGCGGGTACTCACAGGGATTGCAGGGAGCTCAGCTGGCTGAAGGTGTCAGCTCCAATTTCCCAGATGCGGTTGTGTTGGAGGCCGCTAGGGCAGCAAGAGAGGCTGGATGAGCCGGCAGGCCCAGACCCTGGCTCTGCTCCATGCCCCCCGAGCACTGGGAGGAAGAAAGGAGAGGCCCCCACTTCTCCTGGCACAGGAAGAAAGGGCCCAGCCCGAGGAAGTCACCAGAATTAAAGGGAGCACAAGGGGATCCGGTTGCCTTGGGTAAGTGGGTCAGGAGACAAAGCCACAGAACCTTCCCTGTGGCCCGAAAGGGAGTCGGCTTCCAGGGTTCCCACTGGGCCTGGCTCCCAGCCCAGCTGAACTGCCCCCCACACCTCCCCACCGCCGTGGGTCCCCCAGAACCTAGCCCAGCAGCAGAGCACCGCCCGGCCCCCGGGCAGGCCAAGTGCCTGGCCTGAGCTGGGAAGCAGAGCGCAGAGGAGCTCTGGTCGTGTAAATGGGAGACGGACCCCGGCCTTGGCCATGTCGAAGACCCTCCTTCCTTTGGCACCTCGGCAAACGGGACAGACCCTCATACCTCTACCTCGCCCTGGCCCCAAAAGGCATTGCCCTGCCTGGAAGCAGAGGACAGACTCAGGGAGGCTCGGGAGGCCACGCTAGCCTGAGGGCACAGGAGCTGGGTGAACAGAGCTTAGAGAACTTTAAGGTGATTTTTTCTTTTGTGAAATTTGAATCCCATGTTCGTTCTTCCACATATGATTGTGCATGTCTGTGTGTGTGTACATACATATACACGTGTGTGTTTATGGGGGTGTGGAAAACAAGAGCGCATGCTCCAAAACGCAGGGTGCTTCCAGCTCCTTGCAGCCTTCCCTCGTCCAACCCGCCGAGCCCTCACGTGGCCCCGTTCCTCCACCGGCCCTAGTCACTCCTGCACTTCGTGTTGCTATTGACTCATAAGGAGCCATCCTGAGACCCCTTTGGGGCACCAGCTCTTAGGTCTGTCACCTGCTGTGAGTCCTAGGGGCCTTGTGCAGGCCTCTGCCAAGCTCCCAGCCCTAACCCCCGGGTCCAACAAACTCAGAGAAGGAAGGAATGTCAGTGTGCTTGGCCCTTGCCGACTCCGTCCCCTCCGACCTGCCCAGAGGCTGGCCTGCATGCCTCGTCTCCCCACTGCCCCTGGACTCACATTTCCTCCAACTTCTGACACCTGTGCAGGCTGGGCAGCTCCTCGATTTGGTTACGAGAAAGTTCCCTGGAGAAAGAGAAAGGCCGGGGCTGGGGTGAGGGGTGGCTACGTGTGGGCTGGGGCCCTGGCCAGGGCTGTGCTTCCTGTCAACCAGCCGAGGGCCATGGGGACCCACAGAGACATGGCTAGTGACACGCCACACCAGGGTAGCAGTTTCTTCCACTTGTTCTCTCTGCATTTCCCCCTGCTAAGTCCCCTCCCTCTCTGGGCCTGGATGGGGCTCACTTGGCTTTTTCCAGTAGGGCTACCTTATCACATGATGGCCTGAAGGACCCTGGGAGGGTCCTGGCGGAAGGGGAACAGGAAGTAAGAAGGGCGTGGTGACAAGAAAAAGGGGCAAAGAGTGTGGCACAGAGGTTCTGTGCCAGCCCCAGAGAGCACAGCAGGCCCTACTGAGCACACTGGGTGATGCCGACCCCAGCACCTGCGACCACCGGAGCTGGCAGGGAAGATGAGAGCTGGAGGGCCCCGGGGATCCTCTGGCCAATGCTTCAGCTAACAGACAGGGACCCTGAGGCCCACAGATGGGACAGGACTCCCCAAGGGCACTCTGCCAGTCAGTGGCACGGCTGAGTCTGGACCCTGTGCCTCTGAACCCCCAGTCTAGGGCTCTCCCCACACTCCATCTGTCAGTCCTCCCATCTTGAGTGGCGGGGCTACTGTCCCTGGGGAGGAGCCCCAGATTCAAGTTGGAGTCAAAGGAGAGAGGAAAACTCCCCTTGACCTCAGAGGCCGCTCAAGTACCTCCGTGGAGCCAGAAGGGATTCATTTTCTTGTTATCAATTAGAGAAATAATGTCATTTATTGGCATTATGCCCGACATGCTTGCTTTTTTTTTTTTTGAGATGGAGTCTCACTGGCACTCTAGGTAGAGTGCAAAGGCGTTGTCGTAGCTCACTGCAGCCTCAAACTCTTGGGCTCAAGAGAGCCTCCAGCCTCAGCCTCCTGAGTAGCTGGGCCGTGCCACCATGCCCAGCTAATTTTTCTATCTTTAGTAGAGATGGGGTCTCTCTCTTGCTTAGGCTGGTCTCGACCTCCTGAGCTCAAGGAATCCTCCTGCATTGGCTTCCCAGAGACTAGGTGCTTTCTACATATTTTTTTCAACCTTCACAAATTTATCCACATTTTATAGATGAGAAAATTGAAGCTCAGAGACATTAAAAAGTGAGTCTAAATTAATACAGCTAGTAAGTGGCAGAGGTGGGCCTCAAACTCCTGTCTTTCTTACTTCAAAGACCATTGTCTTTTTATTTTGAACAAGAGAGGACAGCCCCTTCCCTCTGGGGCAGGTCCTCAGCAGGGGCCTAAGCTGTCCCATTCTCCTCCAAGAGATGTGACCAAGTGGGACAGAAGCAGGAGAGGCCTTTGTGGGACGTGGGGGCGGGGCACAGCGCCAAGACTATAGAATGCTTGTGAGCCACTTACAGCACTCGGAGCCTGGGCAGCTGTTGGCACATCCCCGACGGGAGCAGCCGGATGCCTGCGCGGGTCAGGGTCCTGCAGGGAGAACAGAGACAGAGCTGGCACCAGGCCCAGGGCCCTGCCATTCCCAGCCACCCGTCTCCAGCTCTGGACCTGATACTGTCGTGGGACGACAGGGCTAACAAAAGAAAGAAGTGGAGGGAGAGAGAGGGCAGGGGGTGGGGCTGCAGGGACAGAAAGGAGCAGGCCCTGGCATCTGAGCGCCACGCTCCCCTGGGCCTGGAGGAGCTGGGGGTGGGGAGAGGAGAAAGAGGGCCGCAGCCCAGGGCCTCTGGGTGGCAGGCAGCCCCTGCACCCCCAGCCCGTCCCCACCCCATGGCTCATAGTGGTCCACAGCAGCCCTGGGTCTGTCGGACAGGGATGAAAATCTGCTCTGCTCCAAGGACCTTCGAGGGGAGGGATAGCCATTGGCAGGGAGTAGACAGGGAAAAAAAACCCTAGTCAGACCATGGGAACCGAGAACAGAGTTTGGTCCCTGTGCCTTGGGGGAGGGAGGAGAGATGGGGAGGAAGGGGAGAGCCAGGGGCTGGGGGAGACGGGGCTGCGGGGCAGGCTGGGCTTCGGGACAGGGTGTCCTAGGAAGGACCCGGGGCCAAGGTCACCTTTTGTGAACTACTCCCCCCCTCATGGCAAGTTTCCCACATGCCAGCAAATCTGGGGAGACAACGCCGGCGTGGAGGAGAGCTCCAGTCCACGATGCCGTGCATGAGCTCTGTGGAGGGGCAGCGCAGCTGACCTCCCGACACCTACTCGGGGTGCCTGCGTGTTTCGTTCATCCATTTAAATGCACCGAGGGCCTACTGTGCTCTGTTTCTCCCTCCCCCCACTCCGCAGGACATAACAGAAAATACAAGAACGTCTTGGCTGGTGTCAAGCTTCAGAAAGGCAGGGGAGGTGGGTTTTCCCAGGCATCCTCCCTGCCACAGGCCCTCAGGGTGCCCATGGCTTGGGCTTAGGGACTCTGTAGTCATACCTGGGAAATCCAAGCGCAGTAACGAGGGGAAGAGCAGCCTCCTCCCCACACCCCACTGGCCGCCCGTGCCTTGCCTGTAGGCAGTGCCACGTGGGGAGGTGGCCGTGGGCCCTGGCGCTGAGCCAGCTAGAGGCAGGTCACATAGGGGGAAGCAAGGGCTCCGCACAGCCCTCTGGGGAAGGGAGGGGGACAGCTCGCGGGGTAGAGGAGGAGGAAGGAGAGAGAATCCACTCACAGGATCTCCAGGCTGGTGGTGCCTTTGAGATCTGGGAACTCCTGGATGTCGGTGGCACCGTTCAGGGATCTGGAAACAGAGACAATGAGCTCTGAGGGTGGGGTCAGAGCACCGCAGCTTCTGAGCCCTCGGCCCTCAGCCTTCTCCCCGCTCAGGTCTCCACCTTCTGGGGGAGTGTGACCCTTCCCCAAAACCTCCCTCGAATCAGCCACTGAGGCCCCCGTGGAGCCTCAGCACGCCTCACCCAGACAGAGCCAGCAACCTCAGCACTCAGGCCTCAGCTCGCAAACAAAACGCCAGCGAGCAACACGGGAACCTCCTCTGTTTAACAGGCACCAGCTGGGTGCTGCCGGGGTTTGCTTATTAGAGCCTGAGATAGGGCCTCCTCTCAGCTGGCATCTGCTAGGGCTTTATTAGCACCACTCCGTCCGTTCTCTTTAATGCCACAAACTGATGGCTCCCCCCTCCCCACCATCCCCAATCTTACTGAGGACACGGACCCACACGGGGCCTGCCCACGGCAGGCGCACGAAAGAATGAGTGTTGTCAAGGACCCTGAGGAGGCAGCATGGGGTCCAGCAATGAGCCCAGAATCTGAAGTTAAGGGTCCTGGGTTCACGCCTGAGCAGGACCCGAGCACCCCATGCTCCGTCTGTAAAATGGAACAATCGCACCTGCCTCGCAGGGTTAGGACGGAGATGGGATGCAGTAACGAACGGGCAAGTGAAGCATGCACTTTGAAGATGTTAGCTATGTAACTGTGATGCCACGGCATGCTGAGAGAAACCCACGAGAGCTTTTGGAAGAAGTGGGCTGGGAATTAAAAACCTGAGAGAGGAAGCGAGGGAGCAACTGCAGGCCGAGGATGATAGAGACAGCACGCAAGGGGGATCTTGTTCTAAGGCCACTGCAGAGCCAGCCTTGAGAACGCACAGTATTCGAAACCTTATTCCAGTCGTTTAAAGAACAGCTACCACGAGCAGCTGTACCATAAACCAGATAACATTCCTTGACTATGGAGAAGGGCCCCCTTCGTCCGCCTGAGACCGGGGAAGAAGCCGCAGGTCAGGGAGGTAAAAGGAGCTGTAACTCCAGGCAGATCGGGGACTAGGTCTGAGCAAAGCAGAGGCCTGCAGCCCTGAAGACCACGCCTTCCACAGGGTCCTGCGTGCAGGTGACAGGTCTGCAGGCAAAGGCAGGAGAGAGCAAGGAGTGAGGAGACGGAGAGTCCAGGCCGTGGCAGCCTTCAGATGCCAACTTACAGTGTGTGCAGTTTAGGCAGGTACTGGAATGCTGACCTTCCCACAAACTGGATCGGGTTATCGTAAAAGTGTCTGGAAGAAAAAGGCCCAGACACCCAATTCAGTTTTTCAGCCCTTGCTGACCTCTGCGTTCTCCGCAGGCCCAGGGAGGAACACACAGAGGAAGGAGCCCCACCCGTCCCCCTGCCTCCATGGTGCTTCCTAGGGAAGTCCCTGCTGCCTCCCAACCTCTGTCCTCTCTCCCTAAATGCTGGTCAGTCCCAAGAGGCCAGAAAAGCAGGACTCACATTGTCTGCAGCAGAGGGTTCCCCACGAAGGCCTTTTCTGGGATAGCCTTGATGTTGTTGTTGTGGAACCCCCTGGAAGACAAGGCCAGGGAGGAGGTGAGGACTTGGAGAAAAGTGTGGAGAGGGAGAGACATGGGGCTTTTGGACAGTTGACTAGACAGCCCCGAAGACAAAAGGGACATCAGCCTGGAGATTCCAGGTTCAAATTTGCCTGCGATTCTTCTTCTCTGTTCAACAGCACACCTATCCCCGCTAACAAGTGTGACGGGAGTGCGGGGTTCTGGGCTGCAGGCCTCGGGACGCCTGTGGGAGCAACTCGGGAGCGAGAGGCTGAGTTCAGGTCCCAAGAGGGGAATCCTGTCCTCAGGCATTTGTGGGTCCCCACAGAGGAAGCCAAGGATGTGTAAGGGGGAAAGGAGGGTGCAGAAAAGACAGAGCTTCCCGGGGATCCCAGGGTGAGCGATGCTCCTCGAATGGAGGCTGGCTTGGCCTCGAGGCCCTGAACTGAAGAAACACAGAAGTGTCAGCAGCAGCAGGAGGGTTAAGGTGCGGAATCTGGTGTCTAGTGACTGTGGATGGCACGAGGGGCAATGAGGAACGAGGCCCCCAGCCGAGTGTTGGCATCTGGAAGCCAGGAATCATGCGTCTGGTTAGTTGGGAAGAACGTTTCAAATAACTAACATCTTGCACCGAAAAGTACATAGCCGTGCTGAGCCAGACCCTTTCCGTCATCCAATTCTTCACTGGAAGTTTCTGGTTTCTCTTTGTGTCCTGGCCTCTGCTCAGCTCTCTTCCGCCTGCTGTCCCACCGTCACTTCCACCTTCGCGGTCTCTCACGCACGGATTCACCCTCAGACACCTCTGGCCGGTGCCACCCCCCAGGCTGTTTGCTCCTTCCTTCCTTCCATTCACTCATTGCATGCAGCGTCGGGCCAAGCTCTGAGGGATTCAGACGTCTGTAAGACGGAGGCCCTGTCCTCAACCAGCTTTCTCTCAATAGATGATGGATGGATGGATGGATGGATAGATGGATGGACACACACACCCCTATGCACGTATCTTTTTGCCCCTGCTAACTCAGGTCTCTTCTCCCTGTTCCCTGACGCTTTATTCTCGCCTGTCTCAATGTCTTTGAACCCCCTGTTCCCTCTATGCTGTCTTGATTGATCCAATCTCATCTTTCTCTCATATCCCAGCTCAAAGGAAAAAAATCAGACCTCGATGACTCTTTGGCCGTGGAGGACTCCCAGTAGTTCCTCCTTCGGACCATTTCCTCTGGCTGGTCCAGCCACTCCGTATCTGCTACCCACATCTGGCATTCACACCCTCAAACTTCCGGATGAGGGGAGGTGGGTGTCCGGGGCTGGTACTATAGGTTTTAGGCGGTAGTTTGAGCTATAAAGGTGCGGTGCTGCCGGAAAGTTTGGGGCTGTTCGCGAGCCTCCAGGCGCCCTCAGTGTGGCCCGCCGGAGCTCCACGACACAGCTCCTACTGCTTCCTGAGAGCTCCCCTGCAGCGAGGCCGCCCTCCCTCCCGGGGTCGTCTCTTTGCCGGCTCCACTTCCTATCTGGGTCTTGGCCGACACAGTTCCTCCCTCCGAAATGCCTCTCCTTCCCCATCACTGCCGCACAAACCCATTCATCCTTTAGGGCTAATCAAAGGATTAGTCCACAGTGATCGTTCCAGCTTCCTCCGAACTCCATCATTTTAGCTAATCACATAATGGATGGCTGGAATTACGCACTGTTTTGTCCTGTTCCCTGTTGCACATATGTTACTTTGTGTCCTCAGTGAGGCTGAAGGCTCCTCAGGGAGGGCCATGTCACTCTGACCCGTCATTAGTGTTTACCACCAAACACTGTGCTGGGCACATTGGTGCTTGGTGAATATGGAAATAAAATGATAAATGGCGGCTGTGGGGAACCAGAGCCAACTTCTCAGTTCCCCTGGGGACAAGGTGCTGAGGAGTGGCCCTGTTAACCAGCCTCCGGTTCCTCTTCTCGTTCCCCTCTGGATGCGTCCCAGCAAAGGCAGGGACGGTGCCAGCCCAGGCTAATGGGAGGTGGCTTGTGCCATGTGTTTTCCCAGGCTGGAAGGGCCCAGGGCCACTTCTGCTGATGACACAGCCCCGGGAAATGCTCAAAACCAAGCTAATGAGGCCTGGGACTACTTCGAGCTGCACTGGGGGCTGGGGAGGGCAGGCAGCTACATCTTTTACAGGGACCACGGGAGGCGAGGAGGTGAGGGAGCGAGGGAGGCCCAGGCTGGCTTCCGCCTCTGCCCCTGGGAGAAGAGGACACCCACAAGAAACCACCAGAGGCGCTTACAGTTCCTGCAGTCTGCCCAGGGTCCGGATGGCCACGGGAAACTCCTGCAGCTCGTTGTAATTCAGGTCTCTGAAACGGAAGGCAGAGCGGGCATCAGAGCGAAGGCTTAACGGGGCATGTCAGGGTCCCCGAGACACGGACACTTGGCTCTGGGGCTGGCCAGGGAGCTGGGTTTTCCAATCAGTTGGATCCAGCTGCCGATGTCTGGAAATACATTTCTGGAATGTTTGTGCTCCATTCCTGCTCCACCAATCCTTAGGCTTGGAACCTTCCTGGCAGCAGAACTGTCTTGAGTGGGGGACAGATTTCAGGGGTGTGGATCACTGGAATCCCTTCCCTGAGAATGGTCCCCACCGGCTGAGGAAAGTATCTCAAGCCTTTGGAGTCATCAGGGGAGGGGGCCAAGGGGAAACCTGGGCGATCTTTAATATCTTGCCACCAGTACTAGGGATTCCAGAAGGTTCCTCAGGTGACTACCTTGGCTATCTGTGTGGCCTTTGCTGTTGTTTTCCATAAAAATGGGCAGTGTTTCTTCTCTTTGGGTGATGACATGACAGCTAATCTTTATTTTTTTTTTTTTTTTACCTTTTTCTGCATTTTTTTTCAGTCTTTTAAAACAATGAACCTATAACACATGTATAATCAAAAGACAATGAAGGCAATTTTAAAAAGGAGGTAGCAACCCGAGCTGGCAAGGAGGTGGGGAAACGAGCATCCTGATAAACTGTTAGTGGGAATTTAAACGTGTACAACCTTTTATAAACGATTTGACAACATTTTTCAAATTAAAAGGTTCATACCCAGGTGCTCCAAGTCCAGGAATTTGTCCTACAGAAAGCCCGTGCCTGTGTGTGACCATATTTGTATGTGGATGCTTGTACCAGCGCTGCGTGGCCACCTGGTGCACGACAGTGACCACAGGGGCTTCTGTGTCTGGCCGTTTGTGAGATGACACGGAAGAGGGAAGCGGGGGAAAGATTTACAATTGCTTGTGACAAAGAAAAGAGCCCCAGAGGCAGAGGAGCCTCAGGGACGGAGGCGGGTACTTGAGGTTCGAGGGAGGCAACAGAGTGACGGGAAAGAGAGCCACAGAGGACTTCCAGAAAGTTTTGCTCCGCGTTATATAATGGAATCCCTCTCTACCTTCACTACAAGAGACTTCCAGAAAAGATACCAACTTTCAACATTTTAAAGTTGGTTTTTGTTTTAGTCAGTAGTCGATGAATTAGCACCATGTGGAAATGTGTCTGATTTTGGGGGGAGGTGTCCTGATGCTTCTAAAACCCTGTTGCTCGGGTGTGCGGTCTCAGGCCTTGGCAATTGGGGGCGGGGAGGGAGGACGTAGGTACAGCGTCCCTCTGGAGCCTCCCAGGATGACCCCAGCCAGCTCCTCAGCCCCTTAAAGCCAGCCCTGCCCTGACAGCTTTCACGGCAGTCCAATGCCAGAGCAGGGGGACCACGTGGAGGCCCTTTAATTACAGAGTGACTTGGCAGGGTTTGTGGGTAAATACCACGTGAACACGGAGATATGAGAGGCTCCTCTGCATGGCAGGGTCATTACACCTAATAGTCCACAGGTAGAGCCAGGAACCCAACCCCAGGCCAGAGGAACAGCAACAAGCGTCTGGCAGCCAGTGAGCCGGGTAATTATCCCCCACTACACACACGCGCGTGCGCACACACACACACACGCACACACACTAATTACCCAATCGCCCTCAGACTGCCCTGGCGATCTTGGGCGGTTACAGCATGAAACCCCTTCTGCTGTGCTCCACTCTGCCTCATCCCTTAGTGACTCAGACACCTTCGCCTCTCGTGCGTCAAACCCTGATCACTCACAGAGAGGCCCCCCGAGGCTGCGTGAAGGATGTGGTCACGCTGAGGCCAGGATGTGTGTGCAAAGCACTTTAACTGGAGCCGGAGGTATTAGAGTTGGAAGCAGGGAGGAGCTGTTGCACTGTGGAGTTCCTGGAGTTCTACCAGGGCTACAGAAGATGCCTAGAAAATCAGGCTGATAGAGTTGAGGATGGAGGCAGCAGGGCTAACATAGATGGCCTCTTTGTGGCCTTCAGTTGCATAAATGATTCATCTTCACATCTCAATGTTTCAAAAGCAGGTGTTCTCCTTTTCAGTTGGCTCAGCTCACCCAGGAATTCTGCACTGCTACCTGAGGAGAACTAGATTTCCCATAAGTGACTTGGAAGTATCATTGAAAAGCCCTGAGATTGCATTATTATCTCAAATGCAAAGAACTGCACTGGTCTGGCCTCAGGGACTTTACTTGCTGTTCCATGTGCCTAAAATGCTCTTTCCCCAGGTATCTGTATCAAAAAAGGGCTTATTCCCTCACTCCATTCTGGTCTCAGTCCAAACTACACCATCAGAGATGCCTTCCCTGACTATTCTATTTAAATTAGCACACCTCGTCATTCACTCTTGCCTTACCCTGTGTGGTGGATTAAAAGTGGCCACAAATCCTTTGCAGCTTCTGCTCTCAAGAGGTGGCATCTGCCTTGAGATTGGGATGGTCTTGTGACTGGCATCGACCAACAGAATGAGGTGGAAGTGATGTGGCATGACTTGGTCCTAAATCAAAAGAGGCCCCAGAGCCTCTGCCTTTGCTCTCTTGGAATGTTCCCATCACCATGTAAGAAAGCCTCGGCTAGACATGAGAGCCACCAGAGAGAGAGGACAAGCCAACAGCCAGCACCAAAGCCCCAGACATGCGAGTGAGGCCATCTTAGACCCCGTAGCCCTTGCCGAGCCTCCAGGTGACTACAACCCCATGAGTGAGCCCAGGGGAAGGCTCCAGAAGAACCACCCCGATGAGCCAGCCAAGCCACAGATCCATCAGAAATAATAAAGTGTTATTTTAAGCCACTAAGTTTTGCAGTGATTTGTCATATAGCAATAGATCCTTCCTTTGTCTTCACAGAGCGTATTGCCACCTGACATATATTTGTTTATTTTCTTCTCACCCAACTGGAATGAAAGCTCTTTGAAAATAGGAATGTTTTCTGCTTCATATTCTAAATACCAGGATAATCCTGGCACAGAGGAGGAGCTCAGCAAATACTTGTTGAATGAATAAATGAAAGGGTCTAAATAAATTGATTAATAAAAACATCAGGACTCTTAAGAGAATCTAAGGTATTTGAGGGAACATCCTTAAGATTTTGAGTTTGATGTCACAAAAGGCACAAGATAGTCCTGAGTGGCACTGTTAGGCTTGCCCGGGGCCACAGATGCCATGGGATGGGTTCCATGTGACTTTGCTTTCATTGAGCCTTTATGCAGTTCATTGGACACACGTCCAGGCAGCCAAACTGAGTGGTTCCAGCCCTCCTTGGAAGTTTCTGGTCAGGAATTTTGCTAGGTGTAGCCTAACAGACAGCAGGAAAGACCAGTGGTAAAAGGCATGTGAACTAGAAGGCTATTTTTGCAGAGAAATGTGGGAGAATAAAAATTGTGCAAATGTCAAAGAGAATTCTGCAAACTTCATGCCAACGAGGTGGCCTGAATTTTCCGATTTGGATGTCTACATAGATTTAATGACCTGGGCGATAGCTAAAGTGCTGCTTCATTTAGTGCCATGTAGATGTAATCTGTGGCTCTAATTGTCCAGGGAATGTGTCTTTGCAACTCTGTCTGCCCCTCATGAATTCAACTCAGTGCAACAGACATTTGTTGCCTGCCCAAAATACACAAAGAATTCTTCTGGGGAAAGTGGAAGGTAGAGAGACGGGTAAAAAATCGCTTTTACTTAGACAAATGCAGAAGACAACTGGATGAGCACCCGTGGCATGATCCTGGGGAGCACACAAAGAACCAGGACCTTCACAGGCTGCAGTGACCACACATAGCTAGGAAGACCAGGTGGGCTTCATGGAAGTGTGACATTTGAACCAGGTCTTGGTGGCAACGCAGAATTTCAATAGGAAGGGGTGGGCGGATCAAGTACAGAGAGCATGATTTAGAGGAGGTGAGTGCTGTGGAGTCGTATTTGGAGGAGAGCGAGCGGGATAGCCTGGCTGGAGCAGAGCACAGCATTTGGAGGTAAGGCTGGAGGGTGCCCTGGACACCTGTACGCTTCCTATCTGGTGTCCTTGCCTCCAGGCCATCCTGTGTGCCAGCCACTAAGTGCTTTCCCTGAATCATCTCTTAATCATCACAACAGCTTGAAGACACTACACCTTAACTAGACCCTTAACCGTACCCTTGAGATACTATTAAACCCATTTACAACTGAGGTTAAGTGAGACACAGGGAGATTAAATTAGTTGCTCAGTCACCTATAACTATTAATAACAGACGGCTGTAGCAGAGTCCATGTTAGTCAATATCTACTCTCTCTTTATAGCCACACTAATACCATGGCCACGAGCCATGTGTGGCTATTTAAATTAATTACAAGTAAATAAAATTAAAAACTCAGCTCTCAGTTTCACTGCCCACATTCCAAGTGCTCAACAGCAACACGCAGCTAGCAGCCATCATGCTGGAAGCACAGATCCAGAGCATTTCCGTCATTGCAGAAAGTTCTATTGGACAGTGCTGTCGGGTTTTTTTTTGTTTTTTTGTTTTTTTTTTTAGGCTTGTCATGGGAAGCAGTGGGAGTGAATAAGGAACATAAAAACCTGTCACTGGTTGTGGGTTGTGATCAATTAGTTGTAAGGGCGTCGCTATCTTACTGTAGTAGGAGGAATAGCCAGGACTGGCGCTACTGTGTATTTCCCAGACTCCTTTGCAGTAGGTGTGGCCACATGACTAGAATCTCATACAAGAAGGTGGGCAGAAGTGATGCGTACCACTTCTAGCCCAGGATCTATAAAATAGCCAACCTCTCTCCTCCATGGTCTCTCTACCCTGCCACCAGCTGGATGCCAAAAACAATGAGGCCCTGGGGATGGCAAGATCCCAAGAAACCAGGTCCCTGAGTCATCACATGGACGAGGGCCACCCGCCAAGAGCAAACATCCTCCTTGGACTGTTACATGATCCAGAAATAAACTTGTATTGTGTTTGTACCATTATACATGTTTTGGTCTATTTGTTACGGCAATTTAGGCTGCCTAACTAATTCGGTGTCACAGCCAGGATTTGAACCACACTCTTAGCTACTGCACATCTGCCAGAAAGATGTTTCTAGAATGCAAAACCGGTGGAGTGTGGTGTCTCACGCCTGTAATCCCAGCACTTTGGGAGGCCAAGGCAGGAGGATTGCTTGAGGCCAGGAGTTCAAGAGCAGCCTGGGTAACATAGAGAGACCCCCATCTCTCCAAAAAATACAAATATCAGCCAGGCATGGTGGCACACACCTGTAGTCCTAGCTACTCGGTAGACTGAGGCAGGAGGATCACTTGAGCCCAGGAGTTTGAGGTTGCTGTGAGCTATGATGACACCACTGCACTCCAGCCTGGGCAACAGAGCAAGACTTTGTCTCTTAAAATAAATAAATAAATAATAAATAAATACAGCAAAACTGACTCTGTCGC
>RJWJ010003181.1:27347-89818 GCA_004363605.1 Indri indri | reverse complement strand
TCAGGTTTGCTTCTCACCTTCCCATTCAAATTCATGTCCACTGTCCAGCTGCTCTGAGTCTGAAGGTGTCTCCAATTCATCTATCTCCAGGTCAGAACTGCCATCAGGAGAGGAAGGTGCAGAGTGGGTAGGAGAAGCTCCATTATCTCCAGGCCCCTTAGTCAGATTCAGCCACGACTCTGGGGCAGAAAGACGCTTACGCATGGGGCGCTGGCCACATAGGGCTAAAGTGTTGGGGATACCTGGGGATGGAGGAAGGGGGAAAAGAGAACAGAAATATATGTGTGTTGAGGGGGTGGGGGTGGTTAGAATTCCTATGTGTGGAAGTGAGAATATGGGGTGAACTCTGACGAAGGAAGGACTAACGCAGGGGACATTTGGAAAAGGGGGAAATGGAACTGCGAAAGGATAGTGGTGGCACAGCCCTTCACTGGACTAGAATCAAGAACTTGATCCTAGCCCTCTGGGAGGCCGAGGCAGGTGGATTGCTCGAGCTCAGGAGTTCGAGACCAGCCTGAGCAAGAGCGAGACCCCGTCTCCACTAAAAAAAAACAGAAAGAAATTAGCTGGACCAACTAAAAATACATATATAGAAAAAATTAGCCGGGCATGGTGGTACATACCTGTAGTCCCAGCTACTCGGGAGGCTGAGGCAGAAGGATTGCTTGAGCCCAGGAGTTTGAGACTGCTGTGAGCTAGGCTAATGCCATGGCACTCTAGCCTGGGCAACAGAGCGAGACTCTGTCTCAAAAAAAAAAAAAAAGAACTTGAGGCCTAGTTTCTCCTTTACCTACCTCCTTTAGGGTCTTCAGGATCTTCAGAAGGACCAACCTCCTCAGGAAGCAATCTGGAGGGGAAAAGATCAACACATTGACTGCCATGTGAGTTGTATTTAACTCAAGCTAGTTTTGACCCCAGGGCTTCATGAAGCAAAACCCTACAGTTGGTTCATGTTCATGAAAATCTTACTTGTTGATGTTCTTATTGTTACAATTAATACTGACAATTTAATTCTAAAAACATGGATGGCGTTGCATATAACTCATGCGCAGAAAACAATAAAAAATAACAAATTAGAAAGGATCATTTCGTTTTAATAAAACACTGTGGCCTCAGGGGAAAATTTCTCTTTTTCTAGTGTGGCAGTCAATGTGTTAAAAGAGGGCAGACACATAGGCTAACATCAAGCCAAGTATCAATTTATAGGTTCTCTTTCCCTGCCATGATTTTATGACCTCTGCTTTCTTTTTTCCACCTTTTTCTTTCAATTTTTTTTTTTTTTTTTCAGAGGCAGGGTCTCCCTCTGTGGCCCAGTCTAGAGTATAGTGGCATCATCATAGCTCACTGCAACCTCAAACTCCTGGGCTCACTCGATCCTCCTGCCTTGGCTTCCTGATTAGCTGAGACAACAGGTGCACGCCACCACGCCTGGCTAACTTTTCTATTTTTTGTAGAGATGGGGTCTTGCTATGTTGCTCAGGCTGGTCTTAAACTCCTGAGCTCAAATGATCCTCTCACCTTGGCCTCCCAGAGTATTAGGATTACAACTGTGAGCCCCCATGCCTGGCCCCCTTCAAGTTCTAATTCACCATCCCTCTATTCTCCCTGCCGCCCTCACATTTCCTCACCTAGGAAATTCTTCATCCTGCCATTCCTCCTTCAGCTCCAGTTCCCCAAGTCTCAGAGCTGCTCCCAGTTCTGCGGTTTCTGCATTCTCTCTGGTGCAGAAGAAAAGATTAAGGGAACTGGGTAGTAGTAGGTGGAGACACTGGAGTGAAGAACAGTAATTAAGGTACAGAGCAGAGGGTGGGCCCTAAAAGGAACTCAGATCTCTCGTCTCCTAAAGAGATGTTTCTCCCTCCTTCACCACTTGCTAGCAGCAGATTACCTACCTACCATTGGGTTTAGGAGCAGAGGAAGGATGGAATGTAAAGCTAATCATATTTACCTCTATGGCTGTTGCTCCACCTACAAAGTAGGGCTGAGTGATGTCCCACATTACAATTGGCTGGAACCCAGACAGACCCACCCAGCTGCCACTGGGCGAAGTTGGGAAAGATGGCACCTTGTCAGGCCTGCCTTTCCTCCACCGTGCTGGGGAGTGGCTAGGGGAAAATGGCATAAGCGGAGGGGTAGGGGAAGAAAGTAAGGAGAAACATTTGCCGGGGAGGAGAACCTGGACCTAAACTCAGTTCTGGGTCAGCTTTCCTGATGGCCATTCTGGATGGTGAGGGTTAGAGAATAATGTGCAGATTTATCAGATACAAAACACAGAAACTTCCTTTATTTTTAATCTAGGGAATTATCCTGGAATCCCATTCCTCAGTTCCATACCATACTGATATTTTCTACCTAGAGCCACCCCCATCCTTTCTCTGCAAATTCATTCTCTTACAGTCTTGTCTCCTGGAGGAACACCTCGGATTTCACCTAGTGAGAGCTGAATGGTGGGAACATCCCTTAAGACTATTTATTCACTCTGTTTCCAATCAAGTGGGCCAAGATGTTACTTACCCAAGATCGAATGTCTTTTTTCCTGCCTCCTGTGCAGTTCCCATCTTCACAAGTCCTCCTGTCTTCTTCTTTAAACACAGAGTTGTTGGGAAGCTGGTTGTTCCAGCCCCCAACACTCCTTTACCCTTTTTCTGTCTCGGCTATTGTTGCTCTTTGCCTCCAAGGTGAAGGGAGGTGTGGAAGGGAGGTAACCTCATCTTCAAACAGGTTTTGCCACCTCCCCTCCCAAGGAGCAGGTTTGCCCAAAAGAAAAACCCTGCCTCCCATGAGGGGGCGGGTTTGGGGGAGGAGAGTGCATTTCCTAGGGTGGCTAGTCTTGGGTGAGTCTAGGAAGAGAATTTGTTCTCCTTTCCAGATTCCTTATAACCTTGTGAAAGCTGCTCTTTAAAAAAAAAAAAAAGCAACAGTAGAAACCATTTTGGTCATAAGACTATCTTGGGTCTACTTTTCAAGTATAAGCAAAACTGGGGAGACAGATGTATAAGGAAGGTTCTGGAAGAAGAAATAAACTAATGGAAAAGCTGAAGATGAGGGGAAATAGAAGCCTGTTGCTCCTTATTCCCAATAGTTGACAGAGGAAGATACTAGATATAGTAGGAAGAAGGGAGATGAGTCTTTAGGAGGCTAAAACAACAGCAGATGGAAAGGCTTGATTATAGTTGTAAAAAAGAGACACTAAGACCCTAAACAGGAAAAAAGTATTTAATACTGTAATAAAATGCAAAATAAAGTACCCAAGTTACAAAACATAAATTCCTTTGGTTGGTTCAGTGATCACACCACTATTTTTTACCTTCCAAATGGCTACAGACATATCCTCAAAGCGAAGTCAGACTGTCCCCCTTATACTGGAAGATGTCATGCCAAAACCATCACATACCCCACTGTTCAGTGAAATTGTTGGCAACTTACATGGAATACAGCTGTGGGGTAGGAAAGGGGGGAATGGGTTTGAAGAAAAAAGGGAGACTCTACACATGCAGAACAAGTCAGTGGGAGGGAGCTCTCTGCTGGGCCACTACGGTATAAATCATACCCCTATACATGCTACATGAGGCTGAGTCCCTTGGTACAATCATACATAAATATAGACAATCCAGCGACCCCAAACATTCCCAGGGAAAACAGAAGAAAAATACAGAGAAGCAGAGGAGAGAAAGAATGGCAGAAAGACAGATCACAGAATACCAGGGCACATCTAGTATAAACCCTGTTTTACAGATGGGTAAAATGAGACCTAGAATAGTGAAGTGCCTTGCCAAAAGACACAGAGTTTGTGGCAGTATTGAACTCCATGCTTCCTTTTAATATGAGCAAGAACAGAAAGAGATGGACAAGAAATTGACAGACCTGCTAAGGGAGGAGACAGACCCAGGGCTCTCATTGCAGTTCTGCTGTCTCTGGGGAAGAACACCTATGAGGTCTTAAGGCCTTCCTGGGTGCCACCTGAACTCTTAAGAATCAGGGGTCTTCAGGGTCTCTTTAAGGTTCCTGTTGGCTCTGGGACAGAGGGATCCAAAGGAACAGAGAGCCAGGCCACTTGATCAGGACAGAAAACAGTGGCCTCCAATCTGCTCCCAAAGAGGACCTGAAACAGTCACAATAAGCTCAGAATAGAAATTCAGCCATCTCTGAATCAGACACCATCACCTAACCTGGGGCAAAAGAAGAGTCATGGAGCTTGAAATCTGCTAAAGGCTGGAAATCGGAATAAGAATTTCTAAACCCACTCTCTTTTCTGTCTTGCTTGAAGCAGGTATTCAATAAATACTTGAATAAATGAATACATGGAGACAATTGATGAATGTTTGGTTTCATGACAGATACTGGTTCTGTCCAAGATCTTTACTGAGGGCACTTTTGGGGTCTACATTCTTTTTTGCCCCACTCTGCTGGGACTGTGGATATACCACATTGTGCCCCTGGCAAATGAAATACAGGGAAGTCAGGGCAGATTTAAATAATAAAATTTGTCTGATTGGTAGAGATTGGGGAAAAAGGTAGAGAGCCATTCTTAAAGCAGCTGCTTTCTTTCACATCTTTCTCTTCCCAGTTTTATGGAAACAGTATACCAGATTCTGTAGCAATGAAGACAATTGCTGAATCTCCACACATCTCAAAACATGCATTTGAGTGGGTCACGTAACCTCACCACCATCCATCCCCTGCCCTCCCAACAGTCACTTCTTTGACAAGGAGGCAGAGGCAGACTGTGACAGCGAGATCTGACTGCACTTCTCAAAGACGGCCTCAGCAGAGAGTTTAGGCAGCCCCTGATCCAGAGGGCACTCATCCACCAAGCTGTTCATGGGTGTGGGGGGCAGTGGAGGGTCCTCCTCATCTTGACTCAATCCAGGAATCAGGGAGTTACTTGCCCTGTCCAATTCCTTGTCCAACTGCTCCCTGGACACAACCACTGTCTCGGGCTGCCCTGAAGGGATCTTCATGGAGTCAAAATACACTGACAGGGCTTCCTGGAGCAGAGGCAGAAGTTTTTTTCGAGAGACCTGGGTGTTGCCTTGAAGATAGGCTTGGAGGTTAGGGTGGGTGCTTGGGGCAGGAGTCAGCTTCAGGGATGGAGAGTGGGAGCTTTCCAGGACTCCACAGATCTACAGAGGAAACAATAATGGGGAAATGATATATAACTTGGTGTAGCAAAGAACTGAGGCTTCTAAGTGAGAGGTTTCCTTTATAGATAAGAAAAGTTTTAAAATTAAGTTATCCAGAGTTCGGTTTTATTGCTTGCAACAAAAGGAACGTCACTAATATACACAGTATTTTAGAAACAGAAGAAATGTTTTAGATTATATATTTCATTTTATTAATAAGGAAATTAAAGTTCAGAGAGATTAAGTATCTTGAGCAAAATCATGTAGATGATGGCTGAATCTGAACCAGAACCCTGGACCCCTAGCTTTTAATCTAGTGTTGTTTCCAAGTACATACATGTGCTCAAGAACTTGAACTCTGACCTTAGCTGGGATGGGACTAGCATCTGTCTAGAGGTCAGAGGAAGGAGAGAGGCAGAAGGAATGAATAGAACAAAATGGGGGTGGGAGATATGCCAAGTATGGTGCAAAGTCTGGCCATTTACAAATATTGTCTCACTTTTCTCATACCTATTACTATTACCCTCACTTACATGTAGGCAAACCGAGGCTTAGACAGATTAGGTAACTTGCCTAAGGTCATGATCTGTGTGAAGCAAAACTGACATTTGAACCCAGGTCTGTCACCAAAGCCAATATTCTAAATCAACATATTATACTACTCCTAACACAGGAGGAAGTGGGGAGATGGTGGGCAGACTGTGCAAAGACGACTCCTGTTTCCCAGCAGAGAGGCATCCTGGGCAACGACACAGTCATCACCTTCAGAAAAGCAGCAGAGAGGGGATGAGATTCAGGAAGGTGGGAGAGGCACTTCATATGGCCAAAGCACCCTTTTCTTCCTGACAGGATTAGTAAGAGCCACTATTTACTGAGGGCTTACTCTGTGCCTAGCAACGTACTTTACATACGAGATTACATTTAACGATCACATAAAACCAATCAGTAGGTACTATTATGCCATTTCCAGACTCAGAAGTCGACTGACTTGCCTTAGCTCAAAGAGCAAGTAAGTGGCAAACCTGAGCAGAAAAGCACATTTATCTGACTTTAAAGGCTGTAGTTTTTTTCACAATGCCAAACTACCTTACACTAAATGAAATCACATTTGCTTCCTGGGGGAGAGGACAGAGGCAAAGAGAGGCGGGAAAGTGCAGACACACCTTCCATGAGTTCAAAGGTTTCTCTGGCTGCATTCTGTCTTAGGTCATCACACAGCCCAGGCAAACTTAAGAGTTCCTGAACTATCTTAAACCTACTTTTAAATTCTTTCCTGGGATAATCAGCAACAAACAGAGGAACAGAAAGGGGAAGAAGTAGGAAAGGTGGTCAAATGGAAGATCAGGAAGGAAAACAAAGCTGGTCCCAGATCACTTCTCTGCAGAGTTCACGCTATACAGAATAATTAATTAGTTAATTCCTGCATGGTAAGTAGTAAAAAAGGTTTCTCTTGTGTTTCTAATTTCCAAGGCAATAGAGTAGAAAGAAAGGAAATGATTTTTCAGGGGTGAGGAATTAATGATTAAACCAAGAATGGAGTTTTAACTCCAGATTGATAACATATCCTTCTTCTTTTTTTTAAGACAGGGTCTCACTGTGTTGTTGCCTGGGCTAGAGTGCCATGGCGTCATCATAGCTCACTGTCAAACTCCTGGGCTCAAGTGATCCTCCTGCCTCGGCCTCCCAAAGTGTTAGGATTACAGGCGTGAGCCACCATGCCCAGCCTAACATTTCCTTTTAACCAGATTTCTTTCAAGTTCCTCCAAAGTAGGGATTGTATATGTAATTCTCTTTGGAATCTCCCTTTCTCAACAATGGTACCATATAGAGAGAATGAAAAAAAAGCAGGGAGGGGAGATTCTGGAAACAGGTCAAGGGACCTCCGTGTAAATATGATTATATAAGAACCAAGGAGAGGTCCTTACAGCACAAAGCTGTAGAGCGCAGAGGTGCATACAGGCAAGCTCTGTAAGGCCCTCAGGTTGGAGAAGGGCAAGAGACTCACCGTCATTCGGAGCGCCACATGGGGACAGAAAATAGCCAACTGCCGCACTGGCTCATTTTGAATGTTGAAAAAGATAGTCATGGTGACAAGGACATCATAGTTGTGAGCCTGGCAGAAAGCATGGAGATCTGCAAGGAGGTCAGACCTCTGCAGAAAGGCCTGAAAGGAAAGAAATGGAGAGGGATGAGGGCTACAGCTGGACCCTCCTTGTCATCATCAACAAAACATATTTATCAAGGGTTTCTTTGCATGTTAACTGGGGACTTGTGCTCCATAAAAAAGGTGTTTAGTATTTACTCTCTGTTATCTGTGTGCTGGGAGGCAGTGTGGTAGAATGAAGAGAATAAAGGCTTTGGATTAAGACAGAATTGATTTGAAAATCAGCTCTATTACCTCTTAGCTATATGATCAAGGAGTTATGCTAACCTCCCTGGACCTGAGTTTCCTTGTCTGTAAAATAAAGATACAACACTTAACCAAATATGATTGTTTTAAGAATGAAAACATGATAATGTATGCAATGTGCCCAGCATGTTCAAGGCTCTCCTGCTTTTGCAAACAAACAAGCAAGGTCTTTGCCTTGTGGGGATGTGTATTCTAAAAACAGAATAACAGGGCATACAAACAAGAGCAGACACGTAACAAGTGCATCCTTGGCCCTTCCTTCTTTGACAATCTATATTCTTCTCCAAAATTTCATGTAGCATTTACTCTAGTGAATAATATCACGACCTATTTCAGATCAGGGCTCTTCTCTATTCTTGGCATTTCTTTCTTCTTTCTTCCTTCCCACCCTTCCCTCTCTTATCTCTCTCTGTCTCTCTCTCTCTCTCTTTCTTGAGACAGGCTCTTGCTACGTTGCCCAGGCTGGTCTTGAACTCCTGGGCTCAAATAATCCTCCTTCCTTGGCCTCCTAAAGTGCTGGGATTATAGGCATGAGCCACTACACCTGGCTGATTCTTGGCCTTTCTGAAATGTGTCAATTTGTACTATGGTTATAGTACTTGGCAAGCCTTTTATATTCCAATGTTTGTTTCCCAAGCTAGGTTATGAACTGTAAGGGAAGAGACCATGCTATTTTTGTTTTATTTGATTATTTAATTATTTAAGTATATGTTCAGATCAGGTGAATAATTTAAACTAATATGACATGGAACCAGGTATTAAAACACCACCATTAAGGTTATAGTCATTCACCCATTTAACAAAATTTACTGAGCATCCACTATGCGTCAGGCACTGTCAAAGGTGCTAGAGATACAGCAGATGCAAAAGAAACAGGGTCCCTGTTCTGGTGAAGCTGATAAACTGGTATAGGAATACAGACGATAAATAAGGAAACTATGAAACAAGATTATTTCAGTCTATTAAGTGCTATTAAAAAAAAAAGGTAACTGCTAGAGGTTTCTTGAGCACAAGGGATATTACTTCAGTTAGGGTAGTCAGGAAAAACCTCCCAAAATAGAAGACGTCTGTGCTGAGAACTGAATGATAAGAAAGAGTCAATCTGCAAGGAGAAAAGCAAGTTCAAAGGCCCTGAGCTGGGAATAAGCTTAATGGTGGGAGGAACAGAAAGAAAACCAGTGTGCCTACAGTATTGTGAGTGCAGGAGTGGGGCTCAAATGAGATGAGGCCAGAGAAAAAGACAAGGCCAGATCAGGTAGGGCCCTGTAAACCATGGTAAAGCCTTTAGATTGTATTAGAAGTACAATGAAAGGGCAGTAAAGGGAGGGGTGATCTAATATGATTTGATTTGTGTCTTAGAAAGACACTGGCTGCTGTGGGAAGAATGGTTTATAGGGGTGCAAAAGTGGAGGCAGGGAAAACAATACAGAGGCTTCTACAGTGGTACAGTGACAGATGATGGACTGTGGCAGTCACGGTGCAGATGGAGACAAGAAGATAGGTACAAGATATATTTTGGAGGAGGGAGTGAGAGAATGGGTGGGTGAGTAAATAAGAAAAAAGAAAAAGAAAAAAAAGTAAAAAGAAAAAAAAAAGATATATTTTGGAGGTGAGCCAGGAATGAGGGGCAAGGTTATATGCATAACTAAAGATTTTTTTCTCCCCACCCACACCAAAATCTTGCTCTTACCTCCAAATCCATATATATTGCACTAATGGCCACCCTGATGCCTTGTCTACAGATGGTCTTCTGGTCCTTTCTCAGCATCTGTTCGGTGGTCAGTCCTAGAAAGTGGATGTGAGACTAGGGGTCAAACAGGGGAGCCCAACACCAGGACAGCGAGGACACCAAGATGAGTCAAGGAGGAGGGAAAACGTAGCCTCCATCTGGGGCAATGAACAAAGAAATAACTGAAAATGTAATTATACAATCAAAAACTACCTTTAAATAAATGGGCGACAATAGTTACCTTTAGAGCTATGGACTTTGAAGAGAAGGGCAAAAGCAAGAACAGAGGCTGTTACTTTTGATTTTTCCCCTTTCTGTATTGTTTCAATTTTTTTTTTCTTTGAGACAGGGTCTTGCTTTGTTGCCTGGGCTAGGATACAGTGGCATCATCATAGCTCACTGTAACCTCAAGCTCCTGGGCTTCAGCAAACTTCCTGCCTCAGCCTCACAAGTAGCTAGGACTATAGATGCGTGCCACCATGCCTGGCTAATTTTTTATTTTTTGTACAGATGGGGTCTTGCTATGTTGTTCAGGCTAGACTCAAACTCCTGCCCTGAAGCAATCCTCCCGTCTTGGCCTCCCAAAATGCTAGGATTACAGGCATGAGCCACCAAGCCTAGCCTGTTTAAATTTTTTAAAAGTACATGTGGTACCTTCCTTTTTCTTTTTCCTTCTTTTTTATGTCAACGGGTGGTAACTGGGCAGATTACGGAAGATTTTTTTTTTGTCCTCTTCCTTTGTCTTTTGCAAACTCATACTAAACGTTTTTTCGTTTCCCTAACCTATTACCGCACCCGGCCTGCTCTGAAAGTATTTTAATGTTATTTAAGAATATAATGGGCCGGGCATGGTGGCTCACGCCTGTAATCCTAGCACTCTGGGAGGTCGAGGCGGGCAGATCATTTGAGCTCAGGAGTTCGAGACCAGCCTGAGCAAGAGCGAGACCCTGTCTCTACTAAAAAAATAGAAAGAAATTAGCTGGACAACTAAAAATATATGTATAAAAAATTAGCTGGGCATGGTGGCGCATGCCTGTAGTCCCAGCTACTCGGGAGGCTGAGGCAGGAGGATCGCTTGAGCCCAGGAGTTTGAGGTTGCTGTAAGCTGACGCCACGGCACTCTAGCCGGGGCAACAGAGTGAGACTCTGTCTTAAAAAAAAAAAAGAATATAATGAACAAGGCTTGCCCACCTGTTGTCTCCTGTGGGAAGTAGAGAAGTCAGCTTAACACTTCATACCTGATACATCAAACTTTGCCTTTTGTAGGGAATCAAAGATGTCATTTCTCTTGGGCAGATCTGGGAAGAGGGCCTCTAGTTTCTCCACATATTTGCTGTCCTTTAGGGTTGCCTTTCCAATTTTAAGGTCCATGTTGACACAGTCCAAGATAATGGTTCCTGTGGAGAAGGGAGATGGCGGAACTCCAATCCTATGACCCTCCATGCACGACCACTACAACACACATAACCTTTAAACCAAATGGACACAATACAGGAGACTTGTATGGCAAATCCACTAAAAACAAAATGAGAAACTGGGACTGTGTTCTGAATAAGACCTCCTAAATCCAAACTAAAATGTAGGCAGAGAAATGGGGAAAAGGTAGAAAGAGAGCCTGAGCATCTTAATGCTTGGAGATTTTGGTATGCTTAGAGAGATGGTATCTGTACCTCTTCTGTAGGCCAAATTCCATCAAAGAATCTTACAAGTTGGAAGAGACAATCTAGTCCAACTCTCTCTCTCTCTTTTTTTTACAAATAGAAAAAATGAGAACAAGAAAGGTTAAGAGATTTGCTCAAGGTCATATAACTATTTCCTGGAGGCACTAGTATTAAAATCCATTTCTTGCTTCTTTGGCTAGTCCTTCCATTATACAGTGATGCTAATAGGAAGCTTCTGGGTCTGTTTCCCTGTGCTTCCTTTCTGTTTTCTCCAACAAAGTATCCCATAGGCGTTTAAACAAAAGCCTAATTGTCCCCAGAAGAATCCCATCCTTTGGTATGAGCTGAATGGCTTTGAGAGCATATGATTAGGCTGGAGGAGTCTAGACTTTTCCACTCTCCCTTCTCTCGGATGGGAGTAGAAGTAGTCAAGTCTCAATCCCAAAGCTACCCTCACCGTGCAGAAGGGCTGCAGTTTGCCTGTCCAAGATCTCTGGTGCCCCCTGGAGGATTCTCTCAGTCACCAGGGTAGCGCAGGACCCCACTAGTTCAACTGAAACATGACAGGGAGGGCAGTGTTTCTGCTCAATGGGTCGATGATCTAGCACCTCTGCTACTGCCTCCTCTAGGGCTGCATCACTTCTGTGGAAGGGGAAAGGTAGGGGAAAAGAGAAAGAAAGATAAGTAGGGGCACTTCAGCTGCTTCTAAACAATCTTCACCCCACCCATAAAGGAAAATGCAAACACTTAGACCTTTGATCACTTCTACCTCTGTCTGCCTCACTCTCCTCAATTCTTTTTTTTTTTTTGAGACAGAGTCTCACTCTTTTGCCTGGGGCGAGTGCCGTGGTGTCAGCCTAGCTCACGGCAACCTTAAACTCCTGGGCTCAAGCAATCCTACCTACTGTCTCAGCCTCCCGAGTAGCTGGGACTACAGGCATGCACCAGCATGCCCGGCTAATTTTTTCTATATATATTTTTAGCTGTCCAATTAATTTCTTTCTATTTTTGGTAGAGACGGGGTCTCGCTCTTGCTCAGGCTGGTTTCGAACTCCTGAGCTCAAACAATCCGCCCGCCTCGGCCTCCCAGAGTGCTAGGATTACAGGCGTGAGCCACCGCGCCCAGCCTCTCCTCAATTCTTTAATGTTATACCTGAAGTCATCTTTAAATAGCATATAAGTGAATTTTGTGAAACATCTACTGCAAATATCTTATTCACACATTTGTTGTCCTTTAGGGTTGCTTTTCCAATTGATATCCTTGATACCCAACAACTAAATCTCCCGTTTCTTCAATCCACTCAATACTCAAATTCCAGGCAGGTCACCAGGTCCTGTGGCTTCTATCCCAATTCCTATCCATGCCCTTGCTTTCAACCCTCTGTTAGTTACTGCCTTGTTCTAGGGCTAGGCCCTCAATGTCTCTCATCTGAACTATTTTCCAGTAGTCTCTTAACCAATCACCTGCTTCCAACCAAGAGCTCTCCTAAGCCCTCTTCACAAAGCTGCCTGAATGATCATTTGAAAAAAGCAAATTTGATTCTGTTAGGGCCTGGAATAAATATAATTACAATAGTTCCCCGTTGCCTAAAATAAGGTCCAATCACTTTAGAAGGGCCTATAAGCCTCTATGATCTGCCTCCTGCCTACCTCTCTCATCTTTTTTCCGTGCTCTACTTCTCCTTCATATTTTATGCTCCAGCTGTGCAAAACAAATTCCAGTTGCCCTAGCTCACCATTCTATTTCATGCCTGCCTGCATTTGCTTCTATTATTTCCCTCTGCCTGGAATGCCTTTCCTAACCACCTTCCCTCCCCATTTACTGAGCAAACACCTAGTCCTCTTTCAAGGCTGAGATCAAGGTCAACTCTGCCAGGAAACTTTTCCCGATGCTCTCAACTCCCCTCTGGTATAATGAACCATTCCATCCTTCATGTACCTACTGTCCCCTAGCACTGTCAGTTATCACTTAACTCTAACACCCATTACAATGATCTGTTTGCCTAGTTCCCTCTTCCTGACTGAAAGCATGAGAACAGGGACTCTGTCTCACCTTCATCCTCTAAATAAAAGTTTATTAATGGAAGGAATGAGTAGATGGATCAATGCTCTTACGCTATCCTCTATCAAGGTCCTGCTATAACCACAGTGTGTGCAAGGAAAAAATTATACATTTTAATACTAGTAGGAGCCAGATAGGCTTAGGAAAGTCTCATACTTGTGTTGTTCTTTTGGCAGTTTTTTCCAGTCCTAAATTAGGGATAGGATTATTAGAGCTGTGTACACTTGTTAAAGAGATACTAATGAGATATTTATAGACTCTACCATAACATATTATTCTAAAATTGCAAGAGTTTACGGAGGAAATACTTTTGCAATCTTTTAAAAATTAAAAATATAGTTGCAAACATTTGTCAAAGGTTCCTAGTAAATAAATCTGCCATAAAATCTTAAAATAATGATACCAAAGGCAGATTTAAATGATATTTGAGTTATCCTTTAGTTTGAACTCACCATGTTCTATTTTTTTAAACTATTATGGTATATGTCTTTATGGCATAGACATACATACAACTGGAGAATTGCCAATATTTTCTATTGACTTTCTATATCTAATATGACCCTTCGGTTATGATTAGCCTATGAGATCCCTGAAAGCAAAAAGTCTTTCTTTCTCTCTTTATATCTCACTCATCAGAGCCCAACATGGCACATGATAAGTATCAACTTAATGCTTTTCTACTTACTTGGGTAAGACATGATGGTCGACAAGGATGAGGGTGAGTTGGCCAGCCTGGTGCAACGCATGGAGGTCAATCTCATCCCGAAAAATCAAGATGGTCTCTGGAATGTTAACCTTCTGAAGGAAGAAGATGTTGTCACCTCGTAGAGGTAGCTCAGAACGTTTTATATTTAAAACTGGCACAAAGACTTCCTCTGCCTCAGTTGTCTGAATAGGAAAGTGAAAAGATGGTATCACAACGAATAGATGGGAAAAGGTAACAAGACTACTGGGACCAAAGGAAACATAAGCTTGGGTAAGTTACCACTTTTCTCAAAGCCACAATTACCCAGTCTGTGAAAATAAAGGGAAGACTCTTGACCTCCCTCCTTCTTTTTTTTTTTGAGTCTGAGTCTCACTGTGTTGCCCAGGCTAGAGTGCCGTGGCGTCATCCTAGCTCACAGCAACCTCAAACTTCTGGGCTCAAGCAATCGTCTTGCCTCAGCCTCCCTAGTAGCTGGGACTACAGGCATGCACCACCATGCCCGGCTAATTTTTTCTATGTATTTTTAGTTGTCCGATTAATTTCTTTGTATTTTTAGTAGAGACGGGGTCTCGCTCTTGCTCAGGCTGGTTTTGAACTCCTGAGCTCAAACAATCCACCGGCCTCAGCCTCCCAGAGTGCTGGGATTACAGGCATGAGCCACTGTGCCTGGCCCCTCCTTCTTAACAGTAACATGAACAGAGAGGTCGACAAGAAAACTCATGGAAAAGACCTAGTTCTAGATGCAACGCTGCAGAGAAGGGATTATTAGTCCTCAAGAGCTGACCTGGGCAAGAGGAAGACACACTATGTCACTGATACCTATACGGAACGCAAGAATAAACTGTTTGAATATCACTTTTATGGTGTACAAATTCTTAAAATATACTTATTTCTTACGGCAATGTTGTAAAATATTATCATTTCAGATTTTATAGACAGTGCCATGAGACTCAGCAAAGTTAAGGGATTTAACTTACCTCATGCTGGTAAGTGGCAGAACTGGGTCTTCAATCTAAATCTTTTAATTCTAAGGGACTCAGGTACTCACCTTTTTTTTTTTTTTGAGACAGGGTCTCACTCTGTTGCCCAGGCTAGAAGGCAGCAGCGTCATAGCTCACTGCAACCTCAAACTCCTGGGCTCAACTGATCCTCCTGCCTCAGCCTAGTACTCACCTTTGCTAGATAAAAAGCCAGGGCGAGAGCAGACACCATGGAGTCCAAGTCACAGGCTTCATTTCCTAGAACGACATGTAGAGGTCGGGACTCCTGGAGAGGAAGAAGAACAGGAAACTAACAAAAGTATCTCTATCCATTTCCATTTATACTCATGTAGGGCTTCACGTACTTCCTCTCATTGATCTTCAAAGAGGAGGCAGACCAGATAATCTTATGGGTCCTCATTCCATAGATGAGGATATTAGCAGAGAGGGCATAAATGTTTTAGCTAAGCCTTAAGCATTCCACACACATCCAGTTAGTGGAAAAGTGCCCTTTCCTCTCTACTAAACTGTATCCTGAAATGTTAACTTACAGAAGAAGAGCAGTAAATAATCCTCTGATTTCGTATGCTTCTTTGGGCACTCAAGTAGTCAAAAGCAGAGGATTTGGGGTAGCTGACATATTCAAGCCCTGGTTTTTTTTTTTCCTTCCCTTTTTTTTTTTCGAGACAGAGTCTTGCTCTGTCACCCAGGCTAGAGTGCCATGGTGTCAGCCTAGCTCACAGCAACCTCAAACTCCTGGGATCAAGAGATCCTCCTGCCTCAGCCTCCCGAGTAGCTGGGACTATAGGTGCGTGCCACCACGCCCGGCTAATTTTTTCTAGTTTTAGTAGAGATGGAGTCTCACTCTTGCTCAGGCTGGTCTTGAACTCCTGAGCTCAAGCAATCCTCCCACCTCGGCCTCCAGAGTGCTAGGATTACAGGCATGAGCCACTGCACCCGGCCTCTTCTCATTTTTATAATAGGGAAAAGAATGCTTACACTTCTAAATCATGACAACAGGTGAAGAGGCTTCGAAAATAAAGGTAAAAATAAAATCTAGTCCACTATCCAGTTGTCCAGGAAAACTCCCTATGCTCCGAGAAGGCCCAACAATAACCATATATAGCCAACACCTCTCACAACCCAAGAAGCAGACCCTTTCCCAGCAAGTTCGGATTAAAGCAAGAACAGTTGCTGCTGGAACTTTTATTTTTAAAGCTTTAAAAAGTCCAGCTGCTGATAAGAACTCTGAGGAGGACGAGATAGCTGCTATTATTAGCTTTGTTCCCTTGCATCTCCTTAGCCTTCAGAGTTTTAAATAAAGTATACTAAAATTACAGTACCCGCAATAGCAGAGACAGGGTTTGGGGTTTTGTTTTGTTTTTAAGCATTTATTGAGTGTGCCAGGCATTATTCTAATATTTTTACATGCACTAATTAATCATTTAATCCTCAAAACAATCCAATAAGGCAGATACTTAAATTATTATTTCATTCCAAGTATGAGCATTCTACTGGGTGGAATGAAACCATAAAGCCTATGGCTTAGCTAAGGGTACAATAATTCTCTTTTACCAGTTTACCTTTTCTGTTTTTTTTTTTTGAGACAATCTCGCTCTGTTGCCCGGGCTTGAGTGCCGTGGCATCAACATAGCTCACAGCAACCTCAAACTCCTGGGCTTAAGCGATCCTTCTGCCTCAGCCTCCCGAGTAGCTGGGACTACGGGCATGCGCCACCATGCCCGGCTAATTTTTTCTAAATATTTTTAGCTGTCCAGCCAATTTCTTTCTATTTTTAGTAGAGATGGGGTCTCGCTCTTGCTCAGGCTGGTCTCGAACTCCTGAGCTCAAACGATCCTCCTGCCTCGGCCTCCCAGAATGCTAGGATTATAGTACCAGTTTACTTTTGACCTTCTATCCCAGCCTGCTTCTGAAAGAGGATGGGATGAAAGAGACAAGATGAGACACACTCATTACAGAAGGGTTTTTCAATTTCCACATTATTGGTATTTTGGACTGGATAATTCTTTGTTGCGGGGGCTGTCCCGTGCATTGTAGGGTATTTGGAAGTATCCCTGGCCTCTACCCGCTAGATGCTGGTAGCACCTTCAGTCATTACAATTCAAAATGTCCCCAGACTTGCCAAATGTTCCCTGGGGGACAAAATTGCCCCCAGTTGAAAACCATTGGGTTATAGGAAGGTGAAAATCCATACACTCCTGCCTTCTTCAATCAGGGAAGATTTGCTAGATACAAGAGTTTGGCAAAGTAGGAAGGGGGTTCAGAGGAGTAAAAATAGCAAGAAACAGTTATCAAGTAATATAACTTTAGGAAAAAACAATGTAGGGAAACCCAGAACATCTTCCCTGTATAGGCTATCACTCCCCCTCTGACCCCACCGGAAAGCCACAGCCTGAAAGGGGCAATTTTAGAAGACTTCTGGTGGTACAAATTGCCCTATCTAGTTACTGGTTAGGCTTTTGTTTTTGTTTTTAAACGGCCTTCTTTCCCATCTCCTACTCCCACCCCTGGAGAGAAGGGCAGAGGTTATCTGTCAGGGTTCTGAGCAAATGGCTGCTGGGGGAAGTCTGCCCTTAGATTCTCCCCATGCCCATTTCTCTAAGCCTACTTCAAGAGTGCACAAGCCAAGGCCCATTCACACTGAACAGCATTGCAGAGGGGGGATTCTTTTTCAACATTAACTCTTTTCCAAAGCACTAAGAGAATTCTGTACTCAAGACCCCAGCCCTGTAGTAACTCCCGTGACTTGTAATTCCTCCTCCTGATACCAGAGAAGGCCCCTCTGTTTCCGGGATACCAAGAGCTGCCCAGATGGCCGTGGACCAAAATGACAGCAAAGCCCTTGAGATAAGTGGCTGCAGAGATAACTTGCTCACTGAAGCAGTGAGGGGGGACACGATGTTCTCTAGAGAGGGAGCTATATAAACATGACTGGCCACATGGCCCTGACTCTGGAGAAAAAAGGTAAGAGGAACAGAGAAAAGGCAGAGCAAGGGGGAAAGATCTGCTGCTGGGTGCAAAGAGGCCCTCAAAGATCTTCTCAAAACTCATTTACATGAGCTGCTTCATTGCAAATGGCAGCTGAATCGGGATCAGTCAGGTCCCTGGCATGAAGAGAAGGCTAAGCGGAAAAGCAGAAAGTAGGGACCAAATACAACTTCACAGCTCTGAGATGAGGAGAAATCATTTCCAGAGGAAGGTGAACAACTAATCCCTTGTGCTCAGCCAAACCCAGAGAGCAACCAAAAACAAAAGGAATACTCTGGGACTTGTAGCAAATCTTGGAACTGGGGTGACCAAGGGAGGTGGCAGCATTCCTTTCCCCCGTCAACACCCACCATTACCCCAGCCTGACTGGACTATTCACCAGCAGCAAACCACCAAGTGCACATTCCCAGCTCTGCCCTTTGCACTACGTGTTCTTCTCTGTCTGAAAGTAGAACTGCCACTTGAAAAGATCAGACTCTGGGGTTGAATCCCAGTTCTGCTTCTTACTTCTGGGACTCTCGCCTAAGCCTCATTTTCCTCATACAAAAATAAGGAGAATACCGTAACCAATCTCATGAAGTTGTTAGGAGGATTAAATGAGATAGTACTTAAGTGCCCACTCCGTAAATAGTAAAGCTGAGATCCCTTCCATCTTCTCCTTTCTTTACCTCTCCCTGCTCATTCAAGTCCTACCTAACGCCCCCTTCTCCATAAAGCCTTTCCAACCACCCAGGCTAGAGCAATCCTCTTCCTCTAAATCTCCAGCTTCCAGCCCTTGCAGCTCTCAGACGGAACTAAATTCTACCTTGAGGAGCTCACTATCTTTTCATGGCCATGTATCCCTAATCCTTAACATAGCTTATGAGTGGGGCGACACTTCTGAGAATGAAAAGGGGCACTATTAATGATTATGTTGGTGAAAACTAAAACTGTCCTGGGCAAACTGGGTGTATGGCTGCCTAACTTAAAAGACAGAATTCTCTTCTTCATTGAGGAAAAACATGTGTAACCTTGAGCCCCCACTCCATCCCCACCAGCTGAAAGCACAAGCCAAACAGCCTCAGTTTTCTGACCATCAGAGAAAGAGTTCAGGGAAAACACAGCTATACTTAGCAGCAGGAAGAAACCTGAGCTGCCAATGGAAGAAATACAATCTTAGAGCCACAAGTAAATAAATATAAACTTTTTTTCTTAAAAAAAAAATAGACCTACTAGTTGAAATGACTCTTTTATCCAGATGTTTTCTTTGTGGCCTCAATGGTTGTGGGGAGGGAGTTCTAAGGCTGGCAAAGTAAACCACATCCCTTCTGAAGCTAAATACAGTCTGATAACTATTATACAAAATAGTTAATGAGGGAGAAAAAAAATGAGACAAAGAGTCAGAGACAGACAACCCCTCTCATCAGAGAAAATGCGAATAATACTGATGCCAGGTTGTAAATTCCAGCTCCTGATCCCTGTTGCATGCCTGAGAAGTGCACACAATACATTATCCAAAGGCTCCTGGATGAACACCTAAACTGCAATGCAGCCCTGCTCTAAAGCGAAGATTTCTCCCTGCTTGAAGGGAAAGATGAGTCACCATGAATAGGACATTTAGTTAAATAGAATTTTTAAAAAATGGAACATCCTATTGTCTTGTGGCAGAGGCTATAGAAAATTTCTCTGGTTACAAATGCTAAAAATATGGTAGCGACAAGAGACTTGGCTGGATTATCAGATGTCTCTGTCCTGTGCAAAAGCTAAGCATTCACAATTCCCTTAAAGTTATAATTAAACTGTAGTTTAACAGGAACATTCAAACTTATGAGTGTGCCTAAGTCATGTTTCTCTTTGCAAAATATACATAACAGGGTAGCCTCCGGGGAATGGGATGGGGAGAAGGAAAGAAGAAAAAAGATCTTTACCTTTTTCATTTCATGCCCTTTTTGTATTTAAAATTTTCCATTACGTGCATTTACTACTTCTATAATTAAAAGCAATCTAGACTGTTCCTTATTGGAGTAGTCCGCTCTCTACCATCTCTGAGAGTGAATTATACTTTCTATACTGTCTTTAATAAGAGTTTTGCTTCACGTGTGACCATGCGTTCAAATAATAAAATAAAATGTAAAAAAAGAGTCTAAATTGTTGGCATCCACCATGTTCTGCCACCAGTTTACCTGCTAACATTCCTAGAGTCTAATTTTCTCATTTCTTCAGGTCCTGGCAAGGATGTATGATTATGAGAGCTCTAAGATACAATCTCACCTTTACAAGTTCACAAGATCATGCTCCTTGGGAGATGAATGCAGGGAGGGATACCAGCAGTACTGGAAAAAGCAAGTATTTTTCCAGCTTCATACTGCTGGAGAGGATCTACCGTTAACCTGGGTGGTGGCGGAAGGCTCTGGAGGGTATATGTTGTAGAGCAGATGCATGCAAAGAAATTCTATTGGCTGAGGTTTCAGGTCCAAAGACTCTTTACCAAACAGTGGAAAAGAGACCAGTCATTTGGGTTATCAGGGGGAAATTAATCCAACTTTGCTTAGCACTTAGAATGGTGCCACAAAATCTCTATTAATACATTGGGTCCTCCAGTGAACTCCCTGTGGTGGAATCAGAGGTAATCAAAACAAATTGGCTCCAAATGGCCTTATGCATCAAAACAACTTTCCCCAAATTTGTTTTTCACGAGGAAATATTTGATGTCATTGGTGTTAAAATTGAACTTCACCTCAATTCAATATAAGGACATTCATTTATCTGAGCAGCTGAGTCTGCAGCAGGAATTAGGTGACTTAGGATTTGTTAAAGACCAGATGCCAGCACCCTGGGGAATTTGTAGAGTTTTATTTAAAAAGAAAGGCATAGTCAGTCATCAGTAGGTTTCCTCCAAGGCAGTATAACTCAAAGTAGGGGGGCCAGGTGACTTCCTGGAGCCTCTCTCTGGCTAGCTTTTTGCTAACTGGGGATACAGCCTAATGCCTCATAACCAGTCAGCACGGCTGGTTAAGTCCAACTGAATAAGAGAGAACCAAAAATAAGCCACAAAGCATTCAGGAGTCATGTTTATGGTTTTGATTCCAAACACACTTTGTGTTTATCCCTTCCAAGCGAGGGGTTTTTATGGAATTTATGAGCATTAAGGCCAAGGGAGAAACCTGGAGGTAAAGGAATGCAGGTTGGGGGTCAAAAAATAATGCACGATGTATTCTGTATGTTTGGCTGAAAAACACTGATTTAAAATAAAACACCATGACCATCTCTAATCTGGAAGTAAGTTCGATCCGCCAGAGAGAAACCGCCGTTCAGAGGCAATAAAGCCTAAGCACAGCTTCCCTCCACACGCCCCCGAGGTTCACCTGGAGGCCAGTGGGCCAAGCGAGGCCTGGTGAGCGGAGAACTGGAAAAGGGGCGGAGAGAAAGCAATAAACACACCTCGCGGGGCACGGCGGGGCACGGCTAGCGGAGGCGCAGCCCTGGTCCTTTTCACTAAACTGGCCCAGGAGACAGCAAGCAGAGGAACAAATGCAGGACCCAGACCCAAGACTTCTCCCCGTTCTCCGGCGGACCCCAAAGGTGGGGAGCTAAAAACGGGGAGACTGAGTAAGCTCATAAGCTTGGTTCTCGCTTCTCAAGCTCCAAGACTGACCAGACCCAAGCTCCCTCCTCACAACTCGGTGTTCCCTCCACACGGACCACCGGGGATCCCACATCTTCGCCCTTCCTGGACCCCGTGCTCCATTCCTTACAGTCATAGACAGTGATCCGTTACCTGCAGAGCGGCTCGACAACCCTGCAGGTAGTCCTCCATGGTGAAGCTCAAGGTATGCCGTCGCCCCTTATCGAGCAGAGGGTTTACCAGACGAATGCAACCCGCCCGAGATTCAAGGGCTAGAGGCCAGAGGCAGGAGGCGGGACTCGAACCCGCCACACGGCAATTCGGCCTCAGACCCGGAGAGGAAGTGCGTCAGCGGGCGCTCCCGAGTCCGACGTCGCCCCGCCCCTAGCGGCGGAGGCGGAGCTCTGCGCCCAGAGACTCCTGGGACGTGCTTCCGGAGGCGCGAAGGTGGGCGTGGAGCACGGCGCCATGGGGAACGTAGTGCAGGAGCTCCGAAATGTCCCTAGCAGTAGAGGGAAGGAGAATTTTCTGAGGGATGGATCATTTTATTTTTTTAATTTTTTATATATTTATTTTTTTTAACAGACAAGAATAAAGGTGAGGGGTCACTCGTTTGATATACAAATGTGTGTCACAGTAACTCATCTTTGTGGCATCTGAACTTTCCTTCTCAGAGCAGGCTAAGTGTAGCATCTTTCCATATATTACACTGAGCATCTGGCTGATATCTTAAATTACACATGGCCAAAAAGATCTTCATCTTCCTTTCTCTAATTCTCCCCTTTACCAAACTGACCCATTACCCTAAATTTTGTGGTTGTCTGTGCTAGAAACACAGAATAATGTTTGATCCCTCTTCTTTACTTAATACCCGCAGTCTCTTGACAACTCCTGCGGCTTCTTCCTTTACAGCCCTGCAGGCTGTTTTTTCTACAGCCTCTGCAAATATCTGCTCACTCCTTTCTTGGATGGTTGTCACTTTGTCTCTTTGCTCCCTCCCTCCCTAACTGTTCCAACTACTCTTTCAAGCCTTCAGAGTTGCTTGAAGTTTCATCCTGCGGCAGCCCTTTAAGTAGAGTTTGGAGGACCCTTTATTTATTTATTTATTTATTTTTTTGAGACAGAGTCTCACTCTCTTGCCTGGGGCGAGCGCCATGGCGTCAGCCTAGCTCACAGCAACCTCAAACTCCTTGGCTCGAGCAATCCTACTGTCTCAACCTCCCGAGTAGCTGGGACTACTAGAGGCATGTGCCACCATGCCCGGCTAATTTTTTCTCTATATATTTTTAGCTGTCCAATTAATTTCTTTCTATTTCTGGTAGAGATGGGGTCTCGCTCTTGCTCAGGCTGGTCTCGAACTCCTGAGCTCAGAACGATCCGCCCGCCTCGGCCTCCCAGAGTGCTAGGATTACAGGCGTGAGCCACCGCGCCCGGCCTGGAGGACCCTTTAGAATGTAGAGTTAGGTTTCAACCTCCCTTAACTGCCACTTTCCAGCTCCAGGGTAGTGCAGAGTACTGCAAATAAATGGACCCTCATTATCAAATGTTCCCTCATTTGTTAATCTATCCCTTCATTTCCTACTGTCAGTCTCACACTAGCTTTTCCTGCTCCCCAAGCTGGAAATTGAGAGGAGGTGACTGATGAGAAGCTGAGGCCTGTGGCGGAAACAAGAGCCAGAGCATAGGGATGTTGAATCTCTTGCTGGCTCTGCTAGTTCTGTCCTGCTGTGCTCTAATTCCTGAATCTGAGACTTCTTCTGAACCTGTATACTAGAAAGCCCAACCAGTTTCATTTCTAGACTTAAAAAATGATGTAGCAAGGACGTGGATAGGAGCCCTCTGAGGGTTCCAGAGGGAAAGAAGTAGGAATTTTTTTCATATTAAGTGAGTAAATATACAAATATCATGCCCTTTGACCCTGCCTCTGCGGATCCACAGCAACAGACTGCCATACCCAGGGCGAAAGCCCAGATCCAACACGCTGCTGCTGTCCAGCCCTGCTCCTCCCCATTCAGCGAGGGCACTTGCTCTTCCCTGTTCTCACCAGAGAGGCACAAGCGCTCCGTCCCTTCCAGAGGCAGGCGGAGGGAAGAGAAAGGGTCTGTTGTTTTTCTCTCCTTGTTTCTCTCTCCCTCTCTGCTGATCACCAAGCTGCTGACCGGTCAGAAAGCCCTGATGGAAATCCACCAGTGCTGGGCACGCCCCTCCTCCTCCAGGGAGCTTGTCCTTGACTGATTTTTCTTCATCCCGATGGGAAAAAAAGAAAGAGAGAAAGAAGAAAAAAGAAAAACCACAAACTTCCTTTGAAAGCCAGCTTGTAGTCAGGGCCTGGAGTGCCCGCCCTAGACTCGGCGACTCAGGGATCCTGAAGACGCTCTGAGCGGCTGGGGAGCACCTGGGCTGCGCCCCTGCCTGCCCTCACCCTCCTCCAGTGACCCCAGTACTGGGCGTGGGTCCGGAAGTGGTCACGACCGAGCCAGGAGCGCCGCTGGTAAACCTGTGTAAACCTGTATAAGCTCTGGTGTTGACAGCTGGAAGGCAGCGGGACTGGCCGCTCCCTTCGTTGTGCCCACCTCCCTCATCGAATGGCCAGAGCTGAACCCTCCTTCTCAGTACCGGAGCAGCACCCACTTCTTTAAGGTAAAAACTTTGTTTTAACCATCTCTCGTCCCACACCCATCTCTCCATTTCCTCTCCAGCGCTGGGGAGTTGACACCTGACTGTCGTCTCACCTTTGGTCTCTGCAAGTCTGGACTGCTTAAAGGGGCAAAGACGGGAAGGATATGTACAGAGGATGCTGCTTGGTCCCTTCATTTCCTCCTTTTAATGAAACCCTCCTCCTCTCCTTGTGAGCAAGTAGACGGGGCACCGTGGTAGTGTTTGACTTCTTCTGAGGGGAAAATTGTGAAGATCTGGGTCAGACTGAGGAGACTGGAGTGGAACTGTCAAGACTTAAGGGGAGAGGAAGGTTCCTGGGGGAGGAGGAGTGTCTTCTTGAAGCTACATACCTATGTTATGTGCTTCTTCCAACCTTTGGCTGTTTACTGCCATTGATTAGGGAGGGCCCAGGGCTATTTTAACTCCCTCACCTACCATCATAGGATAATTCCAGCTGGAGAGAAAGTGTAGGACTTGAGGAACGGAGAAAAGAGGAGGAAAAGAATGAAATCCTGGTTTAAGTACCCTCCCCCTCATACTTTCCCACTCCGAAATACTTTGTGCCCACCCCACCAGGAATGTACCTGGTAGTGTGGCAACCCTCCAGTACATTTCCTGCCCCTGCCTCTTAAGACTTAGCCCACTTGGCTCTGCCCAATTTCTCTGAGACCCCACTCCCTCGGGTGTCTAGCTCCTGGTTTCTTTTGGCTCATCCCTCTAGCCAGCTAGCTGCCCGACCCCTGCTTAATCATTGATTATTTCTGGCACTGGACAGAAAAGATAAGAAATGAGCCCTGCTTTTCTTCCGGCTTTTTTAACTTTCCCAGGCTCTGACATCTGCTTTGAGGTGCACCCTAAGTGTCATTTGTGAGGGGAGGAAGAAGGGACGGGGCGGGGGCGGGGAATATAAGACTTGCGGGCAATTTTTGCTACTCTGATTCTAAATTAACAGGATATAAATTATATGCAGCTAGCATAAATTATATTTGCTACAGGAGGATGATCAATTTGGGTGACCAGGCTTATTTTATTTCAGTAACTTCAATGTTCCTCAGCCTCATCTCTCAGGCCTTCCCTAGCCCCCAATTCCTGTAGGTTTACAAGAAGGAAGCACAGTCTCAGGTTAGGAGGAAGCTAGAGAAAAGACACAATTTCTAACTAGTTTAATTTCTTTCTATTTCTTACCCTGACTAAAGAGGGGTAAGAAGGGGCAAGGAGATTGAAGGGAGATGTTTTCCAGGGTTTATGGGTTTTTTTAATGATTTACTATTCACAATGTCAATGAAACGTCTTTCTGTGCTTGCCTTAATGCTTAGTGCTGATAGACAGCAGGTTAAACAGGTCCAGTGTTGACATCTAAAATGACCTAGATGGGAATAGACATGAAGTATCTAGATTTATGCATAGATAGGTGAATGTTGAGGGAATATTTTTTATGTAAATCAATAATCAGCATTTTCATATTACATGTGAATAGTGAACAAGAGAGTATCTCTGGGTTTAGGCAGTTTTTGGAAAAGAGAGAAACTGAAGAGAGGTTGCTATCGCAACTCCAGCTGTCAACAGAAGCTTACTGGAAGAAGTTGTGAGAATGCTTTCTGTGTCCCTGATCTGAAGTTACTTATCAGAACCCATCTCTGATTCAAGTCCCCCATGACCTACGTTTCCCCTCTCCAGCCTACAGGAAGCCCCTCCCAGGATCTTTTTGCTGTGGTTTGGGATTGTGTAAGGTTTGGCAGCAGAGTCCTTTGAGGAGAAAGACTTCCCCTTCCTCAGCAGCATTTCACCTTTAGGAGCATGATACTGACTCTGCACCTCCTCCACTCTTCACCCCAGGCACTATGTGACTATTCATCTTTCACACTGGGCGTGAGGCAGAGAGAAGGTAACCCTAAGGATACAAGCAGCCCGTGTGTGCTCAGGAAGCTCTGTGAAGGGGCAGGGCATGGTATAGGGCAGAGGAATTACCCTGTCCTGGCTGTGGTGGGGGTTGCTGATGTGATGCCTATTACAGGGTAAGCTAAAGATCATTGTATTAATAGCCATTAGTATAGATTTAACATTTTTTTCTCCATCTCTTCCCCTTCTGGCTTTCTCCTTTGCACTCTCTCGTTCTCTGTCTTTTCCACATTCTCCGTCACTATCTGTTTTAGGGAAGCGGATTCCACCCAAATCTTCAATCCCACCAGAGTTGTCCCTCTCAAGTCTGGAAGCCCCTTGTCCTTGTTGGTCTCATCTGGTTACAGCAAGTTAGAGGTGGTAAGAGCTTAGCCTGGGACTCTTCTGTTTACATAAGCTGAGAAAGACATGTGCTACCCATAGCCAGGAGTGACTGCACAGACAATAGCCAGCCTTCTACACTACAGTCCTTTCCCAAGACTTTTCTGGGTTCATTTGCTTTCCAGCCAAATGACTTTCTTCCTATTGGACAAGTCCCTCTTTGGTATACCAAGCCTGGCTTAGGCAAGTACCTGAGGTCAGTAAACACCTTCGGTGCCCCTTAGTTGACTCCCTTCCAAAAATGGAACAACATCAGCCTGAGCATCTGGCCCCAGGTAAGGCCAGGATTGCAGAAGCAGTCACCCTTGAAAACCACGAGGTCCTGTCAGGACCAGACGAACACCCTCAGGAGGAGGACGCAAGAGAGACTAATGTGGCAGGTGGAGAACAAGAGCCAGTAGGCCAAGCTCTGCTGCCTGCCCAGGATGGGGATAACGTTGAGTCCCCTCCACCTGAAACTAGCTCAGGTCTACCAGCTCCAGCCCATGGGACATCACCTGAGACAGAGACAGTGGGGGTATGTTCTACATCCCAGGAGCTTCCTCAGTCCCCCAGGACCCGACAGCCTGAGCTAGATTTCTACTGTGTAAAGTGGATCCCCTGGAAGGGAGAACGAACACCCATCATCACCCAGAGCACCAACGGCCCTTGCCCTCTTCTTGCCATCATGAACATCCTCTTTCTTCAGTGGAAGGTAAGAGAGAGTTCACATAAGGGCTCGGAAGATATTGGGAGTACTCTTCTCTGACCCACTTCCTTGGTCATCCTGATTTTCTCAAACCAGTCAAAAAATTTCAGATTATTCTCCCTATTTCTCCATCTTAAGCAAATGAGATAAGATGTTTCTAAAAACAAACAAACAAACAAAAAAGATCTATCCTACTCCTGTATCTCCCATTCCCTAGCAAATGGGAATGCCTTGTGGTATTTCACATTCATTTCCTTGCCCCAGTTGTAAGCATTTTCTTCGCACCCAGCCCCACCAGTGGAGCCTCCCCCACCCCTGCTTTCTGTGGGTTCCTCCATCAGTGCTCCGTGACGGAGAGCATACACATAATCACTCTTCTGCCTCCAGGTGAAGCTGCCCCCCCAGAAGGAAGTGATCACATCGGATGAGCTCATGGCCCATCTTGGTGAGTGACTGGGCCTTGAAGGGGAATTACCCAAGGGATTCCAGAGCCATCCACTCAGCCAGAAATCCAGACCATTGAGGGATCTCCATTTGGGCCTCTAATGTGGCAGGGAGGGCAAAGGTCTATGGGGCTTCTTTGCAAGGCTGGATAATGAAAAGCAAAGGTCAAGGTGTCAGGAGTCCTGGCTTGTCACACCAATTATGCCTTTAGCTTTTATTGTGACCTTGGGTGGGCCCTTCATCTTTGTGAGTCTATTTCTTCCTCTGAAATATGAAGGGTGTGGATCAGACTCTAAGTTCCTTTCCAGCTCTGACATTTATGGTTCTGTGACATTACCCCCATTTGCTAGGAGAAGAGGAAGCTGAGCTTTTGGGACAATTGGTGGGTAAGTTGGTAAGAGATCCTGTCTTGCAGGAAACTGCCTCCTGTCCATCAAGCCCCAAGAGAAGTCAGAAGGACTTCAGCTGAATTTTCAGCAGGTGAGGCAAGAGGTCTGTGGACATAGGGATTGGCAGGTTGGTTCGGAGACATCCAGCGATATTAAGAGAAGCCTTTTTGCTACTTCTTTAGAGGGTTCCTAGAACCATGATTTCATTCTGCAGGAGGAGGAGGAGGAGGGTATATCTTTGTCCTAGAAAGTAATGTTCATTTATATGAGATAAAGAAGGGTTGAAGCAAGGGAGGAATGGAACGGCTTGTAAGAGAATCAGGGAAGAAAAGCAACAAGATTAATTTTTTAGTTTGCGAGGTGGGAGTGCAGTGATGAGAGAGAAGGCTAAAATACCCATCATTTTGTTTCTGTCCCCAGAATGTGGATGATGCAATGACAGTGCTGCCTAAACTGGCCACAGGTCTGGATGTCAATGTGCGATTCACAGGAGTCTCTGATTTTGAGTATACACCTGAGTGCAGCGTCTTTGACCTACTAGGCATACCTCTGTACCATGGCTGGCTTGTTGATCCACAGGTGAGAGTAGGAGGGACCCCAATGAGACTCTTAGGCAAAATTTTGTGAGAGTAGAGGTTGGGAGGTAGGGGTTAGATTGGCTTGGGAGAGCAATAGGGTTTAGAGAGTGGACTCAGTATAGAATTCCTTGAATTTTAACCTTTTTGGGGGCTGACATTCAAATACAAGGAAACCACATGCAGACAGGATCAATTCTTTAGAAATCAAAAGTTCAGAAAACTTTCCTCATAGGGTTGTAGTCCTCGCGGGCTTGGTTCATTTCCTTCCTTAAAATAAAAAGCAACTCATTTCGTACTACCCCACCCTACTACCCATGTAGAGTCCTGAGGCTGTGAGTGCAGTTGGGAAACTGAGTTACAACCAGCTGGTAGAGAAGATCATCACCTGCAAACACTCCAGTGATACCAACCTCGTGACAGAAGGTGATATTCCCTCCCTTCTCCTGGATATTGCGTGGAGGGAATGGTGGCTACTTAGGGTTATTGTTTATTGTCTGTCGCCTCCCACCACATTGCTCTAGAACATAAGCGCCACAAGAGGGAGTTTGGGGAATTTGTTTAGTTCACTGAGGTATCTATCCCCTAGTGCCTGGCACAGGGTAGCTGCTCTATAGGTATTTGTTGAATGAATGAATACAGCAGGCTTCAAGGAAGGAATTTCAAAAGGTGGAGCTGACCTCCAGGGCTTTTGACAGGGGCTCTCTGGAGGAACATTCCTATCATGGACTTTGAATTTAAGCCAAGTTGCCCCATCTTGTGCCCTCTGGCAGGCCTGATTGCAGAGCAGTTCCTGGAGAACACAGCAGCCCAGCTGACTTACCACGGACTGTGTGAGCTGACAGCAGCTGCCAAGGAGGGTGAACTTAGCGTCTTTTTCCGAAACAACCACTTTAGCACTATGACTAAGCACAAGGTGATGGTTTGAGGGTGGCGGGTTGGAGTGCCATCGATTCCTCATGCCTTTTTCTCCTGGGTCAATGTGTCAGTCAGGATAAACAAGATTAAGCCTAAGCTGTGGTAGCGAATGACCCCTAAAATCCCTGGGGTTTACCACATCAAAGGTTTCTTTCTCATTTATGCTGATGTCCACTGTGGAGTGGCTACGGTTCTGTCCCACACCATCTTCACTCTGGGACCCAGGCTGACAAAAGAGCCTTTATGTGGAATATATGAGAGAGAAGGGAGAGAGGGACACTATGCGCTCACACTTAGTGCTTCTGCTTGGAAACGATACATGTCATTTCTGCTCACGTCACACTGGCCAGAGAAAAATAAGGCATAGGCCTGCCTTCAGTGGGACAGGAAAGTGTAATCCTCTCTCAGAAAGGGGCAGGGGGATTTTTGAATAATGCCAGTCGTCCAAAGTTAGAAATTACCAAAGCTCTCCAGGAATTGAGTAGAAGAGGGAGGGGTCTCTGGTTCTCAAAAGATTTATCCTCATAACCATCAGGCAAACCCAGAGAACCATGGGAAATAGAGGGGGTGGTACAGGATCTTGTGTGGCGCCCCAGCCCTGAGTACTCCGTGCTTCACCAAACGACTGCCGTACTCACACCCAGCGGGACATACGCCCACATATCCCTTTCCTCTTCCCAAGGCCACACGTATTTATAAAAGATCCACATGCTCACGCTGACGTGTTCCAGCCAGCACACCAATTGATTCACCTGGTCTCCAACTATGTATCTCAGATGATTTCTGGCAGTAAACTGCCTCTATATCACCTATCCCACCGATTAGCTCTGTTCTTTTCTTTGCAGAGTCACTTGTACCTGCTGGTCACTGACCAGGGCTTTCTACAGGAGGAGCAAGTAGTATGGGAGAGCCTGCACAACGTGGACGGAGACAGCTGCTTTTGTGACTCTGATTTTCACCTAAGTCATTCCCTGGGCAAGGGTCCTGGAGCAGAAGGTGGGAGTGGCTCCCCAGAAAAGCAGTTGCAGGTAGACCAGGTGTGTAGGGCCTTTGGGAAAGGTGCAGAGAGCACATTTGCCTCAGAGAGCTTTTTGACATAGGAGACTGCATGCATTTTATCATTTAGAGACCATAACATGACATCCATGCCCCTTCACTCTCTGTTCCCTCCGGACCAGCTCCTCGCTTGGTATGCCTTCTCTGGCACCACAGATCATACATTTGACTGTGTGTTTTGCTCTGGAGGGAGAAGGCACTAGAGAATTTGAAGGACGAGGAAAAACTGATTTGGAAACCTAGCCTGAATATCCATCCCCCCCTAGGCCTTAGCCCACCTCACAACTCTGTTCTCTCTAGGACTACCTGATTGCTTTGTCCCTGCAGCAGCAACAGCAGCCACAAGGACCGTTGGGTCTTAGCGACTTGGAGCTGGCCCAGCAACTTCAGCAGGAGGAGTATGAACAGCAGCAAGCAGTCCAGCTTGTGCAGACACGGGCCCCACCACCACAGGTGAGCCTGTTGTGCTCGGCCCTCGGAGCGCCTCAGGCCTGTTCGCCTCAGGCCTGTTCCCACCTCCCTGGGGGGCCATCCCTTGCTTTGCCTGGTCCAGACACGTGTTACTCCTGCTCTTACCTCTTCACGGTTTCTTCTCTTGGGGCCCTTCCCCTGCTTGTCCCTCTCCCCAGGTGCCCCTTCCTGTCTTTCTCTCCCCACTGCCCCTCCTGATCCGTGATTCCTCTCCCTTCTAGAATCTCTGTCTCATGCTCTTCCAAGGTTGTTGGATGACCAATTGTTAAATCCAATACAGGGGAGAGGAGCCACATCTGGACGCCCAGCCGGGGAGCGTCGGCTGAGGCCCAAGCACGAGTCAGACTGTGTTCTGCTGTAGCTCTGCCTCAACGCCAGGCCGACCGGCCCCTTCTTTCAGAGGCTATGGCTAGTTTGCTTGCTCCCCCACCTCAGCCCCCGAGATGTGCAGGGTGACTTATTGATGGACTGCTGGGGATCAGAGCAGACAGTAGACGCCAAGGTCAGACTCGGTGACGCCCTTGCCCTCACGTGCTGCTGCCTTTCTTCTTCTCATCCAGGGCAACATTGAGATTAGTGGGGTGAAGATTTCTGGTTCCCAATTCCCTTTCTCAGAATAGTCATGTGAATATACAGACTCAGGCTCCAGGGTGATGTCCCTGTCTGGAATGCGTCTCCCCTCCTCCCTGTCTCTGACTGGGTGCCCCTGACTACCCAGCAGGCCTGTCTCCATTTGTTTCAGGATTTGATTTGGGTTTCTATCTCCACTATTTGTAATGCCTTCCTAAGGTTTGGAAATAAAACTTCTTTCCTGAGATCTGTTGTTTGCCTTACCCTGCCGCAGTGGGGTTAAGTATTTGACCCAGTTGAAGAATGCGAAAAGAGGGAGGGAGGAGAAGAGGTGGAAGGAGGTTGCCTGTCATTTCTAATACAGCCAGCAGGGGGAGCCAAAGCTTGCCTTTTTTCTTTTTCGTTTTGGTTTGTGTGTTTATGCTAGGTCTTGTATGGGAAATAATGCTCTAATGGGAGGTGAGTTTCCAAATCCCTGCTTGGCCAGATGAGTTTGGGGGTTGTGCTCCCTTCTAACCCAAGACTTCCCAGACTGGGGAGGGCAGCTTCACCCTCTGCTTGCTTCCCAGTCACTGACCTTTGCTACCTTTGACCGTTTCTGATCCTGTTCTTGTTCTAGCGCCTGTTTCTTAATTATTTTGCCTGATATTTCCTGGGGAATGAGGGTGAGGAGAGACAGCAGGGTGGGGGAGGTGTATTGATTACTGCAGCACTGGGGCAAAAACAGGATTCCTGTTGAATGGCCAAGTGCACATCAAAGGCACTTCCAACTCCAAGGCCTCTTCCCGGTCCATGTCCTGCTCCACCCAGACTTCAATCAGGGTACACAAACGACAGTGAAGTTTGCCAAAAGAATTCAGGTACCAGTGAGATGTTCTGGTCAGGGTATGGTCAGGGTACAGGAAGAAGGAGTGAGGCAGAAACTAGCAAAGAGATCTCATTATCCCACCCCAAAGACAGAGCTGGAGGACCCACGTACAGACATGATTTTGAGATAAGGGAAATTAAGGGAGTTAAAAGAAACAGAGTTCCAGCCTTGACAAGAAGCTGAAACACGTGGTACTCAGTGAGGGGCTATCCTATGTGGAGGCTCTGCTGGTGTCCTGCAGGCTTAGCCAAAGATGGGACTCTCAGATTCTAATGTCCTGTGGGGGTGGGAGCAGGGAAGTCTCAAATGTCTTCAGCCCTGCACAGGGCCAGCAGGGCTGACTGGCAGTCTCCTTTCACTGCATCCTGCAGACAAGGGAGTCAGGCATTAGAAGACCCACCACTACTATGGCCCAAGCACTCTGTTCCCTCTCTCGTGCTGGTCCATAGCTGGTCTGGGAGGGAAGGATCCTCCCTGGTGCTTGGAATCCTGCACTAAATTAACCAAAGACTCATGAGTTCTACAGGGAGAATATGCTCAGCTGTGTGCAGGGAGTGTGGGCAGAGGTTAGGAGCGTAGCACTGGGGCTCTAGGCTAAGAACTAGCCAAGTTTCACCTGGAGAGAAGAGTAGAGGGACTTCCCAAATTTCTTCTTGAACTCAGTTCTGATACTTAGAAGGTCAGTCTCACATCGAGAGATAAGGATGCGCATCAGGACTGGGTAATTGGGCTCAGTTTCCTAGTAGAGGGAGAAACAGATGGAGGGTAGTTAGTGAGGTTCTCAGTGAGAGTAGGGACTGAATGGCATGGAGGGTTATTGTAGGAAGAGGAAGTCAAGGGAAAAGAGAAGTATCCGCAATCTCAGGGCAAAAGTTATCGTTGTCCCTCCTCGTGGAAGATGATGCCACAGGAAAGATCAGTCCTATGGGGTCAGCTTGAGTATTTCTCTTGTTCCTTCCACATGTCTTTCCTGGTCCTGCCACTAGCTTAGAGCCTCGCTCCTCCAGAACTCTGTGGTGGGCAGCTCCAAAGATGGGCACACCAGGAAGGCTAGAAAAGACTTGTTGCCTATAAAGACTGCCAGCATGGAAACCAGGAAGACTGCTTTTAACTTCCAAGTTAGTGACTGTCCAAGGAGGATACACCTACCCTACCCCCAAACTGAGCTGATGGGCCTCTGATAGGGATCAAGGCTGTGTGACTTCTGGTTCTGATCCTGACCCACCAGGGCATCTCACATCCCTGTGTCTGCATGTCAGTTTCTGCTAGTCGGGCACTTGGGGCTCAGCACCACTGTCTTCCTCCCGTACGTGCGCCAGGCCTCCTGCCTTTGGCTCAAGAAAGTAATGGAGGGTTCAGTTTAGAAATAACAGAGGTACAGTAAGTCATCAAATCGTGAATTATAATTGCTTATACTAAATAACATGAGAGGTTTCTATATAAAAACTTTTAATTGCAAAATTCCGATTTTTCGTGTACCAGTGCTGTCACCGTTTCCTAATAGCCTCTTTTTAAGAGTTTCCTGAGTCACTTAGTTACAAGACCCTACCCAGAACCGCCTATAACACACACTTAGGGCAGCCCCACAGATCATAAACTCCCATGAAGAAACAAAAGAAAATGATAAAGTAACCAGGATGCTCTGTTTCATTTAGACTCATTACCTAACTGCCAGTGGACCTACCATCTCCTTCATTTTAACTTTCATGTTATCGTTAGTTTTGTATTGTCATGAAGATTGCCGATTGCTCCCCTATTCTTCCCTTCTTCCAACTCTTGCTACTCCAAAGTTGTAGAATTGGGGCAAAAGTCATTCATTAACTGAACATTCTCATTGGCATACAAGTACCCTTTATACCAAAGCTATATTAAGTATAATTCTAGTCTTAATAATGGTACACTTGGCATCTCAGACTGCCCCAGGATCTTCATCATGAACATTCATTTTATAGTACAGATTGGTCCAAATTTGTCCTGAATCAGCCTTTGCTGATTTTCCGAAGGTCATTTTTCTGAATAAATATTCTTCACAATCTGTGTTTTCACATATCTCTCATAAAGGAACAGTATGAAAGTATCATGATTTTCTTCCTTTTTAATAACAATTTGGAAAAATGGGCCCATATTATTTTCTGACTCCTACTTCTAAGACAAATCTAGCATGTACACACAAGAGTGTGGGTACTATAATCCAAAGACACTACAAAATCACTTACTGCTTGGATACAAGTTTGTTTTTCTGACAGGAATTTATTTATTTAAATTTTTTTTTAGAAACAGGGTCTTGCTGTATGTTGCCCAGGCTGGTCTTGAACTCCTGGGCTCAAGCAATCCTCCCACCTCATCCTCCTCAATAGCTGGAATTACTGGCATGTGTCACCACGCCTGGTTTATGACAGGAATTTAGGCAGATAACCACAACTCTTCAAATGAATCTTAGTGTTGACTCATAATAACACAGGCTTTATTGGTTAAGTATAATAATCTACCATTGAGATGGAAATCTCTGTCTTTTTAATAGTCATTAACCTGGCATGATGGCTTCTCAGTCAGTCTATGGAAAGCTATTCCACTGCCAAAATAATAACTACTTTTCCCTTCTTCCAATTTTACCTTTTCTCTATTTTAGTGAGTTTTTTATTTATAAGTTTTGGGGAACAGTTCTACTAATAAAGATTCTGTTGGTAGAATATCAAATCAAGGTTAATATGAAAGAAATTCTGACCAGTGTGGAGAAAAGGGCCCTGGGTGCTAAGAGCACTTACGGTGTAGCTGACAGGGAGTTGACACTGGATGGTAAATGTTCTATGTCTTTGTGGGGTTTTTTGTTTTTGTTTTTTTTTGGAGACAGGGGTCTCATTATATCCCAGGCTGGTCTCAAACTCCCGGCCTCAAGCCATCCTCCCACTCTAGCCTCCAGAGTAGCTGGGATTAGAGGCACACGCCACCGTGCCCGGCAATGTCGTATCTCTTATACCATTAAGTGTTTTGTAGGGAGAGTGCATGACTTACTAGCTGTGTGACCTTGGCAAGGTACTTAACTTATTTGTGCTTCAGTTTTTTCATCTATAAAATAAGGATGGAGTACGGTTGTGAGGATTAATCGAAATGGGTGTAACATGCTCAGGAGAGGCCCTGGCACACTGGCAGCACCTAAGAAATGCTGATCCTTGTCATGATTCTTGCTAGTGTCATCACCATAGAAACTGGACAAGGCACTGTCTTACAGAGCAAATTCATACCTATATTTGGCCACCTAGACATTGACAAGCCCAAAATTTTAGTTTCAGTGCCCTTATGGGTCAACTAACTTAGTTCTAATCACAGCTTACTCCTCCACACTTGACAGTTCGTAAGCCCAGAGAAAAAGACGACTATAGGTTTATAAAGTATACATGAGACTGTTACATCAGCAGCAGTCTGAAACTTCCTCTCTTCTGCCCAGAAGGTGTCTCTTCCCGGTTTTTTTCCAAAGGGAGAGAAAAGGAGTGCCCCTCTCACCTGGAGGGCTCGGTGGAGTTTGTCAGCAAAGTACAGCGGTGTGTTCCTGATCACTGAAGCTGGAAGCAAAGAGGGAAGGTTGGAGGTTCACAACTGGGGCCACAACTCCCCATCCCACGGGGACCCCTGCTCCACATATCCTGAGCAGGACCCTTACCTAGGCTGAGCAGGGCCACCTGGGTATTTCCGTGGAAACGGTTCCGGACAGCCTCTTCCAACTCTTGCCCAGTGTACCGCTGGTACTGATCAAACACTTGTGTGTGGGGGGACATAGTTAGCAAGATAAATTGAGGGGGATAATTCATCGTTACTCCCCCATCATAATCAAAACTCATCATTAGAACAAGCTGCGGGGACAAGACAGCCAAGAAGGCTTGTGTGTACCTCGGATGAGGTGTTCAGGATTTCGCTGGGTGAAGATTAGGACCCATGTCCCCTCTGTGCTGGGTCCTTCAGCCTGCTGCAGTGCCTGGGAGAGGGGAGTGAATCAGGATCTTTGGTGGGGGCCCAGGGAGCCATGGCTATGATGTTCCCAGAATCATAATAGTGTAAATGGGATTAGGGGTGGAAAAGGCTATTTTAACCCATAAACTAGTTGTTTTTATTTATGATTTTATTTTATTTTGCAAGAGGATCTCATACTGTTGCCTCAGCTAGCGTGCAGTGGCGTCATCATTGCTCACTGCAGCCTCAAAGTCCTGGGCTCAAGTGATCCTCCTGCCTCAGCCTCCTGAGTAGCTGGGACTACAGGCATGTGACAATACACCTGGCTAATTTTTCTATTTTTTATAGAGAGAGGGTCTCACTGTGTTGCTCAGGCTAGTCTCAAACTGCTGACGCCAAGTGATCCTCCCACCTTGGCGTCCCAAAGTGCTAGGATTACAGGCATGAGCCACTGTGCCCAGCCTATTTATGATTTTAAAAAAAGAAACAGGGTTAAGAGAGGGGCTCTACCCTCACAGCTCTATTCACTAATTTGAAAAAATCCTGGTACCTAAGGAATTAAATTATCCCTAAAAAAGGGTCTGGGGAGGCTTCTTCCACCCAAATACGCATGAGCAGGGAATCTGTCAGTTGATGAGCTCACTTCCTGTCAGTTCAGGAGTCCGGGGCGGAATGAGTGAAAAGGCTCCCCCTGTAACACCACCTGAGGCCTCCTACCCCCAACATGTCACTGAGGACTCCCTCCTCAAGGCAGGACAAATGGGTATACAGGTCATTGGCTGTACAATATGTTGGAGGAAGGTGTCTTATGTGCATGGCTGTGCGAACTCCTAAGCCCCCTTGCTCACCTGGACATCCTCTTCTGCCAGATTATAGTCAATGATTCCAGAGTAGCTCTCACGGCCCCCCTAGGAGGAGAAACTGTTCTCAGGAGGACCCTTTGAAGGGCAGCTTTTTATCTCCAGACCAATAAGCCAAAACCTGGTGTCCCCTGATACTCTCTTTTGCCCATTATAGGACAGCAATGCTCCCCGCTCTAGCTCATCCCCTTATCTGGTAAGTGTCACTCCCCTCCCTTGCAGACCAGTCCTCCTCACCTTGGCTAAGGCGAGGAGCAGGTCCTGCAAGGTGCCACTGGTCTCAGACTTGATGTCCTCCTCGGCCTCCACCTGGAAATCTGGAGCAAGGTCAGGAGCTCTCTGAATCCTCCTGATTTTTCCCAGTGTAGAACCAGGACCTGTCAAATGTCTGCCCCACTGTGCCCTGCCAACCCTGCCATCTCCTGTTTGGAGTAGCTTGAAGGCTGCTAGTTCCTAGGATGTCCGGCGCAAGTACCTTCATGGGCACTCTAAAACCATCTCTAAGCTGTGAGGTATGGGGCGGCTTCATTTGCAAGCACCGACCTGCGGAGCAGGAGGATGCGTCGTTAGAGCGGTGGCCAGGCAGTGAAGAGGGCACAGGGAAACCCACCGTATGAGGCAGGATGGCCGGGGCCTGCTGCCCTCATCGCAGGTGAGGGAAAATGACGTGAGAGGTGGGATATGAAGAAGGGAAAGAGCAGGAAAGGGAGAAAAAGAAGAATCGAAATGAGAAAAACAGATGTGAGAAAGGAGAAAGGTGGGAGAGGGATTAAGCACACAGGCGAAGATCAGACACCACAGGAAAAGTGAGGAAAGCAAGGAAAAGCGGGGGGAGCAGCAAGACGAGGCTGGGGCGACACCAGTTACAAATTAGTGGGCGGCGCATGTTGCAGCCAAGCAAGGCAGACAGCCAGGACGTGAGAGGTGACACTCATGACTTACGGAGCAGGTTCCTACCTTACCCCAGGCTGCAGCAAGGCTGAATTCAGCTTGGAATATGGCGTAATAGCAGGGACAGCAAGGGACTGGGAAGGTGACCTGGGTCCCTTTGGGACTGTCACTTTGGAATCTGCCCTGGAGCTCCAGACTAAGATGGTTAATCATTGCTTCTCTTTCTTTAATAATTGCATCCGCTGTCTCCCGTGGGGAGACTGAGGCACGGGCAGGGGAGGGAGGAGAGACCCTCTGGGAACTTGGGCAGCCAGGTTCCCAGACGGCTCGAGTGTAGGGAGTGCAGGAAAGGAGCTGATTGTCCTACAGATCCCTCTCTAGCTCTTGGGACCCGCCTCCCTCCATGTCCTTTTTTTTTTTTTTTTGAGACAGGGTCTCCCTCTGTCTCCCTGGCTAGAGTGCAGTGGCATCATCATAGCTCACTGCAACCTCAAACTCCTGGGCTTAAGTGACCCTCCTGCCTCAGCCTTCCTAGTAGCTGGGACTACAGGTGCATACCACAACGCCCAGCTAATTTTTCTATTTTTTGTAGAGATGGGGGGGGGGGGTCTCACTCTTACTCCTAGCCTCGAGCAATCCTCCTGCCTTGGCCTCCCAAAGTGCTAGGATTACAGGCGTGAGCCACCACGCCCAGCCCCTCCCTCCATATTCCTACCATGTTTATATACAGTCAGGCACTCCTGTAGCCGAGGGGGGGCTCGGGTGGCGAGAATTTCCATGGCCACATCTTCAGCAGAACCTGAGGCCTATAAGAAATTGAGAGACCACTTTGAGACTGGGCTACGTCATTAGGGTGGCAGATGGAGGGGCAAGGAGCAGATACTGACCACTTCTTCTAACGGTCTATATGGGATGTTTAGAGGGGACCTCTGCCAAGTCCACCCCTCTGGAGTAAGCAAAGACAAGGCAGTCAGCCTCCTCCTTCCCTTAGTGGTGTCCTCAATCCCCAGACACCCAGCAAGTCTCCTTTCCTGGTACCTTCAAGGCTCTTCTCAATTCTTGGGCATCAAACTGGGCCATGGGCTGCAGTAGACCCACCACAATCTTCTCCAGGTTGCCAGAAAGTGCTGCCTGCAGGGACTTTAGCAGGTCCTACAATAAATGGTCCCAATGGTAAAGGCATGGGGGTGAGGGGAAGGGCCCTGGAAGTGTAGGGAGGTTTGGGAAGATTTGACTGGTTTTCATCTCGGGTCTGAAGCACCAGGCCCTTGTTTAGCCAGGAAGCAGAGGCTGGCCTCAGCTGCTGTTGCTATACCCCTCATCCTCCAGGGGGTTTCTCACCCCAATCCCCTGCTCCTGGGAAGTCAGATCTCACCTGTCGGGTGCGCTCCTGGAAGGCTCGAGAGATGAGCTGCCTCTGCTCTCTGCTCCGATTGGTCAGCACAGCCACAATGGCATTATGGTCCACGCCTGAACCAAGATTAGGGCTGGGCTGTAACCAGGGTCTTTGTAGAAATGGGATCCCCCTACTCCTTGGAGGAGAGAACAAGGCCTAGGAAAGTGCTGGGAAGGAAAGGGGCAGGGGCTGTATCACCCCCACTTCCATTCGATGTCAAAGAAGATGCAAATAAAATGCCAAAAGAGCATACAAATCTGACCCAAATTTAGGCAAAACTGGTCTGGTGTGATGGTTAAAAAAATGATTCTTGGCAATTAGCTGACCTAGATTAGAATCCTAGCTCCGCCGTTATGAGCTGTGTGACCTTGGGCAAGGCTCTTACCCTCCCTGAGCCCCAGTTTCCTCATGTGTAAAATGGAAATAATAAGCCTTACCTCACAGGGGTGTTGTGAGAATGGGGATGACACACCTACTATGGTACTTGACATACAAGAATTAAGGCATTCCACAAACATTTCTCCAACCTCATCAGTTCCTCCTTCCTGGCTCCTTCTTGGTCTGTAGATCGGCTTCTAAAAGGTAGATTCCCAAGTGCAGAGGGAAAGGGGCTCACCTTGGCCTGTAATGGCCCTCAGCAGCCTCTGTACATCCTTTTCCACAGTGAAGCTCAAGAAAGTCCGGAGGGTCCCCAGGGTCCCCCAAGCTGCAGTCTGTAAGAGTACGGGGGGATTAGGAGGGCCATGGCCTGTGGTCTGCCCACATTCCTCCTCAGTGCCTCAGCCAAGTCCTTGGCCTTGCGTAGCTCAGGACCTGCCCTCTACTTCCCTATTCTCCCATCCTCTCACAGCCCTGAGTTGATGTTTTAAAAGCCATTTCTAAAATCCCAACAGCTCCTACCTTGTTGGCAAGGCCCAGGTGGCTGAGGATCTCCTGGATCAGGGATGGTGCTGTCTTCCCACTGCTCACAGACATGGCGCAACTGGCTGCCCTGGGGACATGCACAGGAGCCCACTGAGCTGAATTTCCCCGCCCTTTTGGGCCTCTTTATGACCCCCAGACCCTGGAGCCTGGGCTCCCATTGTCCATTCCTTTCCCTTGCTGCGGAGAAAAAGATCAACCTGCTTAGCAGGTCTGGGAGCCAGAACTGGAGCTGAAGTGGAGGGGTCAGAGGAAAGCTTCTGCCTTCCCCACCTCCCGCCCCCTCCTTTAGGAAGCAAGATTGATCAGGGATGCTCCTGGAACAAGCACCAGCCAAACCCTCCCCGACTCCAGGGTGCTAACGCTCCTCAATCCTTGGTCTGAGGTGGATGGTCCCCTTCCAAGGGCCATGTCCCTTCCTTCCACGGCCTTGCTGGGGGCTCCTGGGGCAGTGTAGGGGAGCTGAAGTTAGGTGGCAGTGGGAGACAGCTCCAAATAGCATCTTCCTCCACCTGCCACCCCAGCCTACAAGCAAGCCCCAATTCCTGCCTACAAAGCTGTCTACGTGCTTGTCTGCCTTTTACCCTCGGAGTCTCAGGCCAGAATCTTTAGGTCAGCAGGTGCAGTCTCTGCGCTGATCTGAATAAGTGTTTTTACAGGTACATGGGTGCCCGGACAAGAAGGGAGGCATTTTCATGCAGGAAAAAGAAAACTCATTCCTCCCTCCCCCAAACAATCAACAAGGTCTCCCCAACATGAGGGCCCGCGTTCAGTGCTTACCCAAAGGTGCTAGAGCTGAGGTGGTTGTCGTCTTTGTGGCCTGGTAGCTCACCCGTGTGGGCACCGGCTCCTGTGTGGCCCGGCAGAGAGGGGGGTGTGTACAGCTCAGGCTGAGCAGCCGGTCAGATGACCTCTCTTGCAGACCAACCCAGCTGTTGTCTGGGACTCTGGCCCCTCCCAGACGTGGGAGAAGACCAGGCTGTACTAGGTCCCACATAAACACCTCCCTGCCTAGCATCTCTTCTCCCAGGAGCTGGGCCTCAACCTGCTCTGCGCGAACTCCACTCAGCCTCTCCGCAGCTCAGCTCCAGACACAGGCGGCTTTGTGCATGGCTTTCCCCGTGGGGCCAGGTGGACCACGGAAGCCTAGTCTCTAAGTCCGGCTCCTGACCTGGCTCTGCCTCTGGCTCCAGTTCCCTGGGGGGCAGGTCAAACAGGCTCCAGGCTGATTTCAAGGCTGATAGAGAAAAACCTGTTGGGGCACATACCAGCGGGGCACCCCAGCCTGCACCCCAGAGAGGGTCCCAGCCCAGAAACTCCCTTGACTACTGCCCTATTAGAGTCAGCAGCCTGGGTGGGGAGGGCGAGGGGACTGTTCATATCTTCAGAGAAGGAAGGGCACAGGTGTTTGGGGGTGGGAGCAGATTAGCTGCAAAGGGCACTATTGGCAGAGGGAAGCATCGAGCTCTCAACAGGCAACTGGGAGATGGGGAGGCTCCCTGGGCCCTGGTTTCTGTTGCCTTTTGGCAGCCAGGGCTCTCTGGCTGTGTTAGCTGCAGGTGATGCAACCCCAGCAGCTGGGCCTGAGGCTGTCAATGCACAGAGCAGCAGGTGAACAGTCCCAGGGAGACTCAGCCTTCCCTCCCGAGCAGTTGCTCAAACCTCACGTTCAGCTCCCTCAGGTCTGGGCTCAGTCTCTTTTCTGCCTCCCTGGGGGTCAGGTGAGCATTGGGCATGGAAGCTAGAGAGCTACCTCCACTGCTCTGCCACTTTCCCAATCCTGGAAGGCCCTCGTTGGTGTTCCTACATCCCTGAAGGAGGGACCTGCAGACTAGGCCTGAGGAGACACGGTGAAGGGACATTTCTGTGGTGGTCATCACTGCTCCTCACTTTTCTCTCCCGTTGAAGCGGAAAACATGCACCGGCATTAGAACTGGAGAACGTGGCTTCGATCCCCAGCTCTGCCACTTGTTATGTTCTGTAGCCTTAGCTAGTCACTTTAGCTCTCTAAATCGGAATATTGGGAGAGGCTGAGGTAGGGGGACAGGCCAGGGCATCTGAGGATAGGTTAAACGAGGCAATATGTGTGATGGCATGTGGCAGAGAAAGTGTCTTGTAAATTAGGGGTGCTAGATTAAGTAAATAAAAATATAGGAAACATAGTTAAATCAGAATTTCAAGTAAACAATGAATAATTTCTTGGCATGACCAAAATATTTCAAGGAACATACTTATGCCAACAAATTATTTGTTGTTTATCTGAAATTACAATCTGCGTGTCCTGTATTTTACCCGGCAATGTGAAAGATGGGACCCAGTCTCAGCATGATGGCTAAAAGCAAAGGTTCCGGAGCCAGAGCCAGGCTTCTTTATAGGTGGAATTCTGGTCTTCTGTGTGATCTTTGGCAACTACCTTAACCTTTTCGTGCTCAGTTTCCTCATCCTCGAAAAAGAGATAACACTAGCACTCTGGGAGGCCGAGGCGGGCAGATCATTTGAGCTCAGGAGTTTGAGACCAGCCTGAGCAAGAGCAGGACCCTGTCTCTACTAAAAAATAGAAAAAAATTACTTGGACAACTAAAAATATATAGAAAAAATTAGCAGAGCTTGGTGGCACATGCCTGTAGTCCCAGCTGCTCGGGAGGCTGAGGCAGAAGGATTGCTTGAGCCCAGGAGTTTGAGGTTGCTGTGAGCTAGGCTGACGCCATGGCACTCTAGCCCGGGCAACAGAGTGAGACTCTGTCTCAAAAAAATAAATAAATAAATAAATAAATAAATAAAAAAGAAAAAGAGATAATAATAGTGTTTATGTTATAGGTTGTTGTGAGAATTAAATGAATTAATACAGTACTTGTAAAGCACTTAGAAGAGTGCTGGGCACAGAGTAGTAGTACAAATGTCAAAATATTAACTAATATATAACAATTAATATTGTTATAATATTATTTTGTAATGGTAACTGTTATTATTATTACTCTTCTCCCTAAGAAGTCCAATCTTGATTCTCTTCTGCAACTTCTTCCTTGCCAATCCCCAATATGGCCACAAGAGGGCATCAGCAGCCACCGAGAGTCTCCAGCCCTCTGGTGGCCACTTGAGGTCTCTGGCTCCACCCCCAGACCTCGAGGGGCTCTTTTAGCCCACTTGTTGGGAAGTGCAGCCTCCTGAGGACTCCAGGTTCCCGGGTGGACTTGCTAGGCCGATAGGATCAGGGGAAGAGCCTCAGGTAGGTATCTACTCACAGGACCCACTTAAGGCAGACCTGGACACATGCAGGAGACTGGGTTACCGCAGTGAGACGGGGTGACCACAGTCTAGCAGCTCCACAGCCAGGGTATGCATGCCCTCAGCCTTTTGTGCCCTTTGGAGTTTCTTCTGGCTACCTGTTAAGCAGACTTAGAGGAAAATAAAGGGAGGGTGAAGGTTCCTGTTTCCCTAATCCGAACCTCTCCAAGGGACTCCTGGCCAACCTGCAAAGCTGGACTCTGAATTTGGAGAAGGCCAACAGAAGCCCAGTCACGTGGCAGAAGCAAAGTCCTCCTTGCCTATAAGGAGTGTGAGGAGTGTATGTGTGTGATGCATTTATAATTTCTCCACTGAAACCTGAGTGGAATCTTACTCCTTTTATCTCTGGGGTTTGTTTTTTTCAGCTACAGGGCCAGACTTTGTTTGTTTTCAGATTTACCAATCACCTTCCACCCCCAGGCTCTCAATTTTAGGATTTCAGAGTTGGAGGAAATCTTAGAGATGACCTAATCTACCTAACAGCCTTTCATTACTGAGTCAACGAGGTTGAGTGACTTCCCAGGGCCATGGAGTCAGAAACGGAATCCAGGTCTCCCAATTCCCCCTCATTGTTTTCTTCATCGCTTAATGAGGACATGGCTGATTTGGGGTCCCTCTTAGTGGAATACATGGGAAAACAGTAACAGAAACAGGGCCTTGGCTGTTGACTCACATATACTTCTTCAACCCCCAAACCCCATATTGCTTTTCCACAAATAGTTCGCATTGCATAATTTCAGAATACATATTAATAAAAATGCCTTCTGGTTATTTTACCTCTTGTTAGGAAACTTTTTCTGCACTTGAATCTCTCTGTTCAGGTACTAATAGGCTCTGCTCCTTACCCAACTAAGCTTCTTGTTGTACAGGTCAGCCTGACCTGAAAACCCTTCCACAACTGAGCTCCATGTGTTTGCCTGTCCCTGAAGCCTGCCCTGATAACCTAAACTCCAGCCTGAAGGCCTGGTGATGGCCTGTCCTCTGCCTTGGGACACCTCAGCAGCCCATACAGAGGAAGTGAGTCACCAAGGCAAGCAGTGCTTGGGGCACTGTGGGCGTGGCCGTGCCAGCCTGGATGGTGGGGGATGGGTTGGAAGGGTGGTTGGTGATCATAATCTCCTGGTCCAGCCAAGCCAGGTGTGTGTGTGGCCTGAGTTGGCAGAAGTTAGCATCATCTAATGCTGACTGAGGTCTAGTTTCCCCTTCTCAATCCACCTTCTCCTTTGTCTTCTGGGGGAGGAGTATACCCTCTTATCTTTATTTCTCAGGCTCTGGTTATCCAACTTCTGCACCAAAACTTCCCCTCCCCACTGCTATCTTAAAAAATAAAGTTAACCAGTCCTCTGTCCTCTTGAAGCATTTAAAAAGTGTGGTGAGGACCATGTGAAAGACTGGCACCTAGGAAAACTACCTGCGGAAAGGGCAGAAACTAACAAAGGGGACACAAGCGGGACAGAGGTGTGCAGAGGGGTTAGAGAGGGACCCGGAGATTAGCTGGGACCCAAAGAGACACTGGAACTCTCCTGAAAAAGGCGTGTGGGGGTGCAGCAGATGAGGAGGGTGCTGGGGCAGGCGCTGAAGAAAGGTAGAGGGAACTTTGGAATTGGAAGGCTGAGGGAGGCGGAGTTACAAAGGGGTAGAAAGTTACAATATAAAATATGCTAAGAAGGGAGGAATTCTGACAGGGGCAAAGGAAAACAGGGCTGGAGAGGTTCTGGGAACCGGGAAACCAGGCTACCCCTGGAGAGCCTGGAGAAGGCCCTGGGGCTGGTTCAGGGAACACACTAACAGGTCTCATTTCCCCCGCGGTACCTGGGCTGGGGGTTCCACCCCAGACAGCAAATGAACCAACAAGCTGGAAGTCAGTCAGCTTTTGTCGTTCTACGCCTCCAGAAAGAGCCTTAGGTGAGCAAACCCTCAAACTGGATTAGTGCAAGGTCAGAGGTCATGCTCCTTCTTAAGAGAATTGTCAAAGCACAAGTGGGACTTGACTAGATGAACCATGGAAACAAGCCACCATCAGAGGTTCTAACTGTGATAGCACTAAAAAGCCAACATTTCAAGGTGAAAAAATTTAACAGTACCTCTACACGGAGTAAGCTGTAGCTCTCTCTGTAAACAAACCCTCAAACACACCTTAGTCCTGACTTTTCCCACTAGGAGTTAAGGCCAGTTTTCTAGGATAAACATGTTGCATTTTCCTGAAACAGCAATTCACCAGACTATTTAAAGGGGAAAATACTTGTTAATATGAAATCAAACACGGATAAACGTGGTGTAGTTTGAAACCTCAAATAGCTTTTACGAAACCAAAGTTGGGGGTGGCCCTTTCAGACTCTACTGCAGTAGGATTTCTGTGCAAGTAGGACTGTGCTCCTCTCTGCCACTGAGGGTAGGTTCCATGGCACTTGGCTGGAAACACTGGATTTTACTGGGGAAATGGAGGGTCGCCGGCTCTGCGATGGGAAGGCAGTTGAATCGCCAAGGGCCTTCTGCTTCGGCAGCTTTGGAGAGAGGCTTTCAGCCCCGGAGCGGCTCTCGGGCAGGACTCCGCAGGGCTGCGCTGCCCTCCCTCCGCTGGAGGTGGGAAGTGTGGCAACCGGCGGGCCAGAGGGAACTGGGGGCCGCAGCCGCCCCGCTGAGGTCGCAAACCGCAGTAGGGGGCGGGAAGGGTGGGGCACGGGCCCCGCTACTCCGGGCCCCGCATCCGCTGGCACCTGGCGGGTCTGTCTCGGGGTCCCAGTGGTCTGTATCCCACCCCGAACCGAGAGGCCGAAGTGGATGGAAGTCCGCACTCTTGTTTTCCCTCATCGGGCGGCTTCTCCCTGGGCGTCGTGATTACCGTGGGCGCGGCCGCGGGGTCCGCGCGTTCCGAGGGTTCGGGCTCGGGGCCCTGCGGCCCGCCAGGGCTGGCAACGGGGTGGCAGTCGGGAGCGGGGGACCCGGGCGCCGCCGCCCCGCGCAGAGCCCCGGCCCGCTCCCCGCCCTCCCCGGCCCGCAGGCCCACGCCCAGCCTCCCGGCTTCGGTGTCGCTCGCGGCCTTTCTTTTCCCGGCTGGGCTCGGACTCAGCTCGCCTGGGCTCGGCGGGCGGCGGGCGGAGGAGGAAGGAGGGAGGCAGCGGGCCGGCGGTGGGCGGGCGGAAGGGGGAGGAGAGGAGCAAAAGGAGCCAGTCGGGAGGGGGCCCGGAGCAGCGACCCGAGGAGAGACGGAGCAGCGGCGCCCGGCTCAGTCAGCTCCGCGCCGCCGCCGAGTGAGTCGGGACCCCCGCCCGGCGCCCAAGGCAGCGCGCGCGGGGGTGGGCGCGGGAAGGGGCCGCGGAAAAGCCGGGAGAGCTGGGGGCCACTTCGACGGGGATCCCCGGAGAGGGGCCCGGCTGGGGAGGGAGCGGAGGGGCGAGGAGGGGAAAGGGACCTGGGCGCGGACCAGGGAAGCCGGGCGTGGGGGCGGCAGCCGCTGGCTGGGTGGCCTCTGCCTGGCGCGCTCATGGCGGCGGGCCTGGGGGAGGGCGCGCCGGAGCGCCTTGCGGGAGCGGCCGGGCCCCCAGCGCCGCTGGGGCCAAGCTGGCCTGGCGCCTCGGTGTGCTCGGGAGCGCCGGCCGGAGCCCGGAGAAGCCCTCCTGGGCAACAGGTAGGGGCTGGGAGGTGGGGACGCGGGGGCTGTTTGCGGAGGGGCCCTAGCCACGGGCGCCCCTTTGTTGGGAAGTAGAAAAGCATGGTGACCACTTGCGCCAGAGCCCCCATCCTGGCAGTGGGCCTGCGGTGTTGCCTCGGCCTGGACGGGTCCTGTGGCTAGCGTAGGAGGAGTGAGGAGGGTCTTGCTTCTTTTTCTTCTTACCGGCCCACCGTGCCCACTCCGGGAGGGAGGTCAGAGCTTCCATGTGCTTAACGGGAAACAGGAAGGAGTGGCTCTGAGTGTCTGCCCCGGCCCCCTGGGCTAAGAGTCCCCATACCGTTATGAGCTTGTATGGCTGGGAGCTGCTGGTGAAACTGGCTTTCTGGACTGTAGCTTCTTAATTACAGGTTAGGAGGCCGGCTGGCAAGTGGGTTAACTGCAGGTGTGTAGCAATAATCTTCAGCCTGAGCTTGGGAGCTTCTCTCTTTCCCCAAGCCTGGCTCCTGGCATCAAAACCTGGTCTCAGTCACCTGGGTTGCCAGGCCCAAGGGTCAGATGGTTCTGAGGATCCTGAGGAATGGAGTGAGCCCCTCTTCCCAGAGAGTTGAATCAGGGAAGGCCTCCAACAGGCAATCACCCCCACATCTGTGCTGGGGGAGTAAGGGTCGCTGCCCATGCTAGAGTTGGGTTGACTGGGCCTGAATGTGAGTGGCTGACTGCACTTGTGATGGGGCGTCTAAGGGTAAGGACTTGTCTGCAGCCCTGTCCCTTAGGACCTGGCCCTGACCTGCACACACTCTGTTTCAGAGAGAGAGCTCCTTGTCCCCCTTGGTACTCCTCACTGGGGCCTCTGGCCAGATTTTCCCCTGGGAGGAGGGGTCTCCTCTTCGCTTGCCACTGGCCACAGGCTGGCTAATTCTTTACTGTGTCCTTCCGCACTGCCCCCAGCTGTTTCTTCCACCTGCTGGCCTCTCCCTGCCCCCGTAATCTCATGCAGTGTTTGGGTGTGTTGGGGCCTTTGGTGGGACATTCCAGATTAGCTGTAGGCCAGCTGAGGCCCAAGGACCACTGTACTTCTTATTGCCTCCCACCCACATCTTTTCCATAATCTGACCTAAATTTTTGGGCCTATGCTGCAGCCTGGAGCAGTAACACACCTCTTCTTGGCTTCATCCATTGCTTGCAGCCTTCTAGTTCATGACTTGATGCTGTTGCCTGAAAAGAAAATTTTCAACAAGGAAAACTATTCAGGACTTTTTCCACCTTTTTTTGTAGTCACTCAGGCTTCAGTGGAAGTGGAAAGTCTGTGAGACCCTCTCTGTGTCACTTTCTCTTTCCTTGTTGACCCCTTTGTATTTTCCTTAGTTATTCCTCCAAACTCTGAGAGCTAGTGGGACTGTTACCACACTCACTCTGTGAGAATTACTTCCTCACAGGCCCAAACTTCTGCCCTCCCAGCCCTCTGGGTCTACAAGCTCCCATGGGGACCCTCTGACTCTTTTCATCCACCTAGGAGGGCCTTGAGGGGGTGTCAGAGTTGGGACAAAGGTTGGAGCTGGGTGGAGCCCTGCTCAAGTTCCTGGTAATCCAATGCCTGTGAAATCCCTGTTCTCTGGCCCCTCTCCAGCCTGTGCTTCAGAAAGTGGCATCGGTGTCTCTGAGGCAGGTGTGTGTGAGAGACAGAGAGAGAGAATAGAGAGACAGATGCACACACCATATCTCGTGTGTGGGAGAGTGAATTCTATGAGTGGAAAAGTGTCTGTAGTTGTGATTTTCTCTGCAAGAGATCAAGTAACTGCCATGAGGGCCGAGGTGGTCTGGAAAAGCAGGGTCATCACCCTAGGCTGTGTGCACATCACCGCTTCTTGCCCCAGCCTTTTTTGCCATCCCTTGCTTGGCTTGGTGTGCTGGTGCTGAGAAGCCACTGGCCCAAGCCGACCCCTTAGTGGGATGTGCCAGTGAGGCTGCCAGGGGCCCCAGCTGCCCTCCCTTCCCTTCATGTTGGGTCAGAGGTCCCAACCCTGCTGCATCTGGTGCTTCTCCCTGCTGGGCTAGGCTGTCAGGGTGGGGAGACGGGGGTAATGCCTCTCTGCTAATGGAAGTACAGGACAACAGGGAAGGGCTGTGGTCATAGAAAGCCTGAAACCCATGTGTGAGAGAGCCTCAGTTCGTCTGCATTTCGAAAATCCTGACACATTATAGGCTCTCACTCCTGTCTTCCACTCTCCCCTCTTGGAGTGGAAGAGGATAGGTGCTGTCTTGTCCTGGAGCTGAGATAGTTGCACTACGCAGGTGATTGCCCTGGACCATTCTCTGCCTGCTTTGCCTACCTTCCCAGCTCCTCACCTTCTTCATAGGCATAAGACATTCCCGGACCCCAGGAGATCTAGAGGGGCTCCACCCACCCTCCAGGACCCCAGTCAGCCCTCTGAATCCTTAATTCTCAAAATGCACCTGACAAAAGAAACATCCCTGCCAGTTTTCCCTAACCAGGCTGGGGATGGGACCCAAAAGTCTAGGCCTGTCTGTGCCCTTGGCTTTACATTTCACTGGAGGAAAGGTTGGGCTGCAAGAGATGGCAGTCAGGTGACTAGGTCAGGTATATTTCCCCACTTCCAATCCCGCCAAGCAAAAAAAAAAGGTGGGAAGGAAGAAGGAGAGGTGTGCGAACACATCTAGTGTTCTGTATTGTCCTTTCTCGCCCAATTTTCTACCCTGTCCCTTCTCTATTCAGTTTTCTTTTTTAAAAATATGTATTTAATATTTACTTCACGAATTTGTGTGTCATCCTTGCACAGGGGCCATGCTAATCTTCTCTGTATCATTCCACTTTTAGCATATGTGCTGTGGAAGTGAGCACTCTATTCGGTTTTCCACAGCTTTTCTCTAGGAAAGTAAGTAAGTGTGCTTGCGTGGGGGAAGTTCCACTGGGGGAAATTTCTTAATTTTGTTCAGTTTAGAAGGCTTCCATCTCTTTAACTAATTAAATATTTATTCTGGCTAGGGCTGCCGGGGAAGGGGCAGTGTCCTCGGGTGCCGAGGCCTGGAATGTGTGTGTGAGTGTGTGTGAGTGTGTGACTGGGGGAGGCGGAGGGGAGAAGGTGGAGCCGAAGCTCCTTTATTGTCAGTGCTGACCTCTGATTTCATCTGAGAGAGCAGTGACCAGGAGTGGGGACAAGAGGGTGAAGTCCTTGAGCTGGAATACTGACCCGTGACAGGCTGAGAGGGATTTCGCAAGGGCTTCTGTGGTGCGGAGGGGCGGAGCTGGAGCTGTCAGAGGAGCAGGCGAGAGGACCAGCCCAGCTCAGCTGTGGTCTGAGGGTTCAGCCGTCATTCAGTGGCACCCGCTGCTCTCCAGTTCACAGTGGATAACAGTCTCCACGCTCTTTCCTCCCTGGCTAGGAGGGGACCATCTTCCTTCTGTCTCAGCTCTCAGTCTCCAGGCCAGCCTGACTATCACCACTTCTCCTCCCTTCTGGCAGGAGAATGAGGGGTGCGGACCCTGGGAAAGACTGCCCTGGTCATCCTGCTGGCATTCAGTGCTGAGTCCTAGGACTGCCAGGTGTTGTGCTGGACCCAGCATCACGGAGTCTTCAGGGCTGTCTTGGTGCTTCTCTCAGCCCCAAGTGGCTGCCGTCCCACCCCCACCCAGACCATTCCCTCCTCCATCTGAGTATCCAAATGGTCACTTCTACCTTGTTCTTTTCTCTTTCAGTGGAGGAAGGGGGTAGGAGGCAGAAAGTAGCAGCTCTTTCCTGGGCTGAGGGGGTATGGGAGTCCCCCTGCAGACTAGTATTTTGTTTTCTGGACGAGCCTTTATAAGAAACAGCTCTTAATTCCATCAGATATCTTGGTCTGCTGTCTTGATTCCCTGTCCCACAAACCCTGACTCTCTGCAGCCTTCACTTTCTTTCTGAAAAGTCTGACAGATAGGGTTCTTCTGCCTTATGTGTGGGGATTGCGTGGCTTGGCATGGGGTGTTAACCTCGTGTGCAGCAGTTTGATGTCCACTGATTGTTCTGAAACCCAGTATCATCTGGGGACATAATTTTGCTTTACCTTGGCCTCTTAATTTTTCCCTAGGGACATGATGCTGAGATGGGTCGTAGGGAAAGGGAGGAAGGGTTTGTCCCAGCCCTGCAATGTTTCTGGGCTCCCCCCACCAGGGAAGCTTCTAGCTGTGAGTTGGCCTAGGGTCTGGAGGAGGTGGCCAGAGAGTAGAGAAGGGAGGATGCCTCTGACTTTACTCAGATTGTTGGCTGTAGCTTCTAGGGCTACGTCCTGCCTGTCTTTCAGGTTGCGATAGCAAAATGACAGGAGGACCCCAAGGTTCTTAATTGCAGGGAATCAGGACTTCTAGGGTGTCAGCATCTCCTTAAGTTGCTTTAAATAGTAAATGTTAAAACTAGAAAGCCAGCGTATTACAGATGAGGAAACTGATTTGCCCAAGGCCACAGGATTCTGGTCCATAGCCAGGACCAGAATCCTAAGTCTCTGCCCCCTGCTCCTTTTGTTGCACCGTGAAAACTTTCATTCGTCTCTCTTCCCCCGTAGTTGCCCCATCTTGATGCCCTCTACCTTCCCCTCACTCAGGATGCTCCAGACCTTGTATGATTACTTCTGGTGGGAACGGCTGTGGCTGCCTGTGAACTTAACCTGGGCCGACCTAGAAGACCGAGATGGACGTGTCTACGCCAAAGCCTCCGACCTCTATATTACACTACCCCTGGCCTTGCTCTTCCTTATCGTTCGATACTTCTTTGAGATGTAAGCGTACCAGCCTCCCCTCAGGCCATCCCCAGCTGCCAGTCACACAGTTTCTTAGACTTCAAGTTTGCGTCTTGCTGTGTAGTAAGTCCTGGACCCTGGTGTTCTGGCTACCCAGGTCCCTGCCCACTGTGCATCCCCTTCCCTGAGGTCACCATTGTCTTACTGAGGGCTCAGCACCCCCAGGCCCTTTCCTTCAATGGTTATTTGTTCTCACCCTCCACCCGCCACCCCGCCTGGCCACTAGTGAACACAGGCAGCTTTGTCAGCTGTGGGCAGCCCAGGTGGCTAGAGGAAAGGGGGTTGCCAGGAAACTGGGGAAACTAAGGCTCAGAATAAAGTTGCTTGAGCTTGCAGTTCTTTCCCCTCCCAGCTTAGACGCTGGGAGGGCTCCAAGAAAGCCAGATACCTCTCCCTCATATCCCGTCCTCAGTTATGTGGCTACACCGCTGGCTGCACTCCTGAACGTAAAGGAGAAAACTCGGCTGCGGGCACCTCCCAACGCCACCTTGGAGCATTTCTACCTGACCAGTGGCAAGCAGCCCAAGCAGGTATGAGCTGCACACGGCTTCGGGAATTACTGAGTTCTGGTGGGGAGCGGGAAGAGTTTGAATGCAGACTCTGGTGGGCGAAGAGATGGGAGAGCAGTGATCCTGACTTAGGTTATTACTGGGAGAGGCTGGCAGAGTGGGGGGCGCTCTTGAGTTCTGAAGCTAAATGTAACGGGATTCTTCACTATACCAGGCGGAGGTGGAGCTCTTGTCCCGGCAGAGTGGACTCTCTGGCCGTCAGGTAGAGCGCTGGTTCCGCCGCCGCCGCAACCAAGATCGGCCCAGTCTCCTCAAGAAGTTCCGAGAAGCCAGGTGGGGGGAAGTTGGGGCAAAAGAAGCTGGATGGCAGAGGAAGGGCTGTTGTGTCTTGCTGGGAGGGGTGGGCCATGGCTGTCTGCAGGGAGACGTGAGGAGGTGAATTTAGTTATCAATGGGATCTTGAGAGGATATCTGCGGGTGTTTGGGGGCTGCTAGAGGGCTGTGCCATCCTCCTACCTAGCCATTTCTGTTTCCTCTTCCAGCTGGAGATTCACATTTTACCTGATTGCCTTCATTGCTGGCATGGCTGTCATTGTGGATGTGAGTGGTCATTACTGGGAGGTGGGAGTGGGTTCTCCAGCAAGGTCGGGGGAGGCCATAGAATTTAGGTCTCTCCTTTTTTAACCTCTCACCGTATCTCTGCAGAAACCCTGGTTCTATGACATGAAGAAAGTTTGGGAGGGATATCCTATACAGGTACGAGATGACTCCCACTTCCTTATGTGGGGGTGGACTGAGACAGACATACCTTTGTGAAGAGATGGTTTCTGGAACATGTCGCAGAGGGTCCGGAGAGTCATGGAACTAGGAATAACCTCAGGGGCTGGAAGGGCTGGGTTTGGAGTGGTGAGACCCTTGGGTCTAGTTGCTTTTACCTCTCTCCTCTCCCAGAGCACTATCCCTTCCCAGTATTGGTACTACATGATTGAACTTTCCTTCTACTGGTCCCTGCTCTTCAGCATTGCCTCTGATGTCAAGCGAAAGGTGGGCAAAAGGTCCAGGCAATTAGGCCTAAGAGCCAAAGTGAGGCTCTGGGATGAACAGCCTCACCCTTGACTTCTGGGTGCTTTGGATGGAGCTGTTGGGATAAGGGGAACTAAAGGTGAGGGGGAAGAAGGGATAGTGGGGGCTGGGGAACAGGAAAAAGTCCCCTTGGAGCCTGCATCTTTTCTGCAGGATTTCAAGGAACAAATCATCCACCATGTGGCCACCATCATCCTCATCAGCTTCTCCTGGTTTGCCAATTATATCCGAGCTGGGACTCTCATCATGGCTCTGCATGACTCTTCTGACTACCTGCTAGAGGTTAGGCTTCCTCAAACCTAGAGACCCTAGTACAGGTTCTTTTGTCCCTTTGTTTTTTGGGAGGGGCTTGGGGAATGACATTCCTGGGGCTAAGGAGGGGCGGGCACAGAGCCAGTGCTGCTAATCGGGCTGTACGTATGAATGTACCCGGGAGAGTCAGGACCCCATGATGATGGATGAGGGCTATCTATGCAGTCAGCCAAGATGTTTAACTATGCGGGATGGAAAAACACCTGCAACAACATCTTCATCGTCTTCGCCGTTGTTTTCATCATCACCCGACTGGTCATCCTGCCTTTCTGGTGAGTTGGTGGCCAGGCTATACTCCTTTTCTCAAGGAATCGGGAGTTTTGCCTCTCTGCCCTTCATTTATCTCCCGTCCATCTTAACCCCTTCTCATCTGTGTTTAGAATTTTGTCTCTCCCTTTGAATCTGTAGGATCCTGCACTGCACCCTCGTGTACCCACTGGAGCTCTATCCCGCCTTCTTTGGCTATTACTTCTTCAATTCCATGATGGGAGTGCTACAGCTGCTGCATATCTTCTGGGCCTACCTCATTTTGCGCATGGCCCACAAGTTCATAACTGGAAAGGTGAAGGCTCTGTCCTCATTTTGTAGGCTTTATCATTCTCAACTCAAGAACTCTCCAAAGTCCCTGCCATGCAGCAACCCTCTAAAAAAACTAGTGTGGGGCCCTGGGTAGAGCAAGAACAAGCCCTTGGAGAGAGGCGGTCCTTAGGGGTTTGAGGATATCACATAACCCTTTTTATCCCTTTTCCACAGTTGGTAGAAGATGAACGCAGTGACCGGGAAGAAACAGAGAGCTCAGAGGGGGAGGAGGCTGCAGCTGAGGGAGGAGCAAAGAGCCGGCCCCTAGCCAATGGCCATCCCATCCTCAATAACAACCATCGTAAGACTGACTGAACCATCATCCCATCTGCCTCCCAGATTAGTGCATAAAGCCAAGGAACTACCCCACCCTCCCTACAGGGTCACTTTAAGCTCTGGGGAGAAAGGAGAAAGAGAGAGGAGAGTTCTGTGTGCCCTCCCTCCTTGCTTCTTTGTCACCCAGTTGCCTTTAAACCAAATTCTAACCAGCCTGTTTATCCCTAGGTAGAGGGGAGGTTGGTTATATCCTTTGTTAGAGGGGGGATGGTCTTATTTTCCTCTCTATCCTCCAGGTTATCCTTTCTATTGCTTTTGAGACCCTTCCTCAGCACTGGGGTAGGGGTTACAACTCACATTCCTTATTCTCTGCCTTTGACTCCCTGACCTCCAGAGCCAGGGTTGTGCCTTAATGTCCCATCTATGGGCCTCATCATTCTGCCAAAGTTGGACCAAGGCTCACCTTTCTATGTTCCCTAACTCAAGCCAGAAACCAAAGCTGAGCTGACTTTTTACTTCTTCCCTCTAAGACACAAAGGAGTTGAGTGTAGGAGGGTGCACATGACACATGACCCTTACCCTACCTCTGCCAAAAAGTGGGGCTGTACTGGGGACTGCTCAGATGATCTTTGTGTCACTTCTCTGCCAGCCATCTGTGTAGCCACAGGTCCAAAATCTGACTGTCTCCTTTCTCTGGCCTCTTCCACTAGGCTAGCTGGTTTGGAGTAGAATGGCAACTAATTCTAATTTTTATTTATTAAATGTCTGGGGTTTTGGTTTTAAAGCCAGAAGTACAGCTAGCACCTAGCATTCAGCAGAGGGACCATTTCAGACCAAAATGTACTGTTAATGGTTTTTTTTAAATTAAAATATATTAAAGATTAAATAAAATATGGCAATAAGCGTCAGACTATTAGGAATTGAAAAAGGGGGATCAACTAAATAAACTATGATAATCTTTCTTACGCCTTCCTTGCAGTTATGTAACATTTTCCTTTTTAAATTTCAAATGGCAAATGAGAAAACGCAAAGGTAGAGAAGTACAAGATTAATGACTTGCCCCACTGGGGAGGATGGAGGGAGAGATCTCACTGCAAGATCCAGAACTGCGAGTAGAGGGAACTGAGGGAGAGAAATCAAATCACACTCTTAATTTTATCATCTTGTTAAGACTTTCAAGAAAAATACAAACCAGGGGTAGTACATACACAGCCTCCCTTCCAGGAATAGAGTCTGTTAGAATCATGAACACTTGAACAAATGTGGGACGGGAGGGATGAGCAGCAGGAGGACTGAGGGGTATCAGGCCTAGGTTAGAGTGGTAATCTCTCTCCACCCTTTAGTGTCTGAGGTGGAGAAGGGATCCTGCTGGCTAGCACCACATTGAAAGGGATATCCTGATCCAGAACCCCCATTTCTATCTAGTAGGAGCTGGGGGGAGTAGCTAGACCAGAGACTTGGGGTCAGAGTTCAATAGTCAGGAAGACCCAGTCCCTGAAGAAAGGACAGTTCAAGGAAGTTTAGGAGGAAGGCCATCCTCTAAAGAAGACGCCCTCTGCATTCGATGGCTCCACAGCAGCAAAGCAGTTCCTTGCCTTCCACACTGCCCACCTCGTAGTTGTAGTCCCAAGTAAGTTCTGTCCCAGCTCGGATTCTCCTGAAAAGGAAGAAAAGGATGGGAGTGGTAAAAACAGCAGATAACCCAGGCACCTAAGATTAGAGAGTTCGTAGGTGGAACTGGATCACAGATGGGGGGGAGGCCCTTAGAATTTCAGTGGTCTTTGCCCCTCCCCAGTCATCCCCTCCTGACTCCTCCTTACTTGCTGGCAAAGAAGGCCACCCAGGGGAAGCGAAGATCATGGGTATCCACGAAGACATTCTGGACAAACAGGTTGGGGCTGCAACTATGCTGTAGGTTTAAGGATAGGATCGAATAAGAACCACGGAAAGAGAATCTGGCTTTGTGGGGTGAGAGGTGGAAGAAAAATGATGCCATCTGACCCTCCCCATTACAGCAGAGATGTTCTGAAAGCAAGCCACCTCTTTAAGATCCTCTGAGATCAAGAATTTTTAACAGGCCAGGCGTGGGGGCTCATGCCTGTAATCCTAGTACTCTGGGAGGCTGAGAAGGGAGGATCGCTCGAGGTCAGGAGTTCAATACCAGCCTAAGCAAGAGTGAGACCCCATCTCTACTAAAAAATGGAAAGAAATTAGCTGGACAACTAAAAATCCATACAGAAAAAATTAGCCGGGCATGGTGCCACATGCCGGTAGTCCCAGCTACTTGGGAGACTGAGGCAGAAGGATTGCTTGAGCCCAGGAGTTTGAGGTTGCTGTGAGCTGGGCTGACACCATGGCACTCTAGCCCAGGCAACAAAGTGAGACTCTAAAAAAAAAAAAAAGAATTTATAACAAAAAAAGGTGGGTTTACAGAGCGTTAAAGGAAGTAGAAATCTGAGGACCATGGGATAATCCAGCATCTAGAGGTACGGGAAAGGGGTCTCACATTGAGGTAGCGGCCCAGGTTGCCTTCAAGCTTGGCATCGATGATGTAGCAAGACTCCTCACCGTCGTAAAATTGGCGTGTGTTCTTACGAACAGGTGCACTCTCCCCTTTCTCCACAGAGGCCATGTTGGTTGATTTAATGGCAATCCCATGGGTTGATTTAAGAGCAAAGCCTCGGGTTGATTTTACTGCCACTTGGCGCTTTATTGGACCTGGACAGGAAAGAGAATGAGGTCAAGATCTATCCCAACTCATGACTGGACATTCTACCACCATTTTTTCTCCCACACATTGTAGCTGAGGAATACCAATAACCTAGGACTCAGGCAAAGATCCTAAGTGGCAGTTCTTTCAAGCAGAATTAGATCTGCTGGACAAAGGAGTTGAGGGAAAAGAGTAGGGAATTAGAAGAGAGAAAAGGGACATGTCAAACAATATTAATAGTTTAGCTTAAAGTCAGGAAGCCCCCTCAGAGAAGCTTCAACTCTTAGGATCTGAATTTTTCTCCCCTACTTCTTTAGCTTCCTTAAAAAAATGCTCTATCCCAACTTTCCTACTGTTTCTTCCTACCACTCCCAAATTTTTTCCAGACTACCAGACATATTCTTCTTGTCCTCAAAGTCATCCCCTTCAGAGCCAGAGGAGATGGTCTGGATATCATCACTGTCAACCGCTGTAGCTGAAGTCTGACCAGCAGTGGGCTTTCGGCTTGTCCCACTTTCCCCCTCACTTTCTGTGCTGCTGGACAGTGTCAGGACATCCTGGGGAAGCAGAAGGGTAAGAAGGAAGAAGAGTAAATGGAAAGGGCCCCTTCAAGTCCTTGCTCTTACCTATGGTTTTGTAGGAAGGGACTCGGAATGTAGCAAGAGGAAAATTAGATGCTGGATAAAAGAAAATGATGCAGGAAGTATAAAGACCAAAGAAGCAAGAAAAGACCTAACAGTAATTTATAGCGAAGGACTTGATGAGGTGAGAATGTTCAATGTTTCTTTACTTAAACTCTGAATAAAACAGAAAGCTGGGTAAGGTACAGTTTGAGAAGGTCACTTACATCAGGGTTGGACTGAGCAGAGGCCATAAGTCTCCGGCTCTGAAGCATACTAGTCTTACTAGGTGGGCGGCGAAGTCCTTCAGGCTTCATGGGAGAAGGATTATAACCATAATTTCGAGTACTTTCAGTAACTCTGATGGGAGGGGAAGGAATGAGAGGGGATCAAGTTATTGGCTGTTTCTTAGGCTTCTTTCATAGGCTTGAGAGGAGAAGGCAGATTTGTAAACAGGTTGAAAAGACAGGCACTTACACTGACACCTTGTTTCGGTCATCAGGGTCCTGGAAAAGAACAAGTGAAGGGTTAAATGCTTCATGGCCAAAGGTAACAAATCCAATAATTAGACTTAACTTTAAATGACCTTCAAAGATAACATTAGCCAGGGAGAGGTATACCATCTAAACGGGGGTGAGTATAAGGAAATCACTCTGCAACTTGACAGCAACAATCATATTCTCAACACTAAACCCTCCTGGCAGAAGCCTTTAAGCCTTCCCCATGATGAGGCATAATGCTCATGGAAAACACCACAAGAAGAGTGTTATACAGACGAGGGACACAGTTTCACCATCTGTAATGTGGAAAGTTTCAATATCATTAAAGATATAGTTAAAATCAATTCTTTTTTTTTTTTTTTGAGACAGTCCCACTCTCTTGCCTGGGCTAAGAATGCCATGGTGTCAGCGTAGCTCACAGCAACCTCAAACTCCTGGGCTCAACGATCCTCCTACGTCAGCCTCTGGGGTAGCTGGCACTACAGGCGCGCGCCACCATGCTTAGCTAATTTTTTCTATTTTTAATGTTTGGCTAATTTCTTTCTATTTATAGTAGAGACGGGGTCTCGCTCTTGCTCAGGCTGGTCTCGAACTTCTGAGCTCAAGCAGTCCTCCCGCCTCAGCCTCCCAGAGTGCTAGGTAAAATCGATTCTTACTTTTCTACTTTAATAGAAGGAAGAAATGATGTAGGTAACTTGAAATAGCATTTAATTAAAAAAAAAACAACTTATCCTTCACTTTCAAATGAACCAGAGTCATCCCCCCTCAAGTGGATTTTAATATAATTTGTGATTTTTTAAAAAAAATTTTTTTTAAGAAATAGGATCTCATTTTGTTACTCAGGTTGCAGTACAGTGGCACGATCATAGCTCGCTGCAGCCTTGCACTCCTGGGCTCAAGTGATATTCCCACCTCAGCCTCTTGAGTAGCTGGACTACAGGCATACCACCATACCTGGCTACTTTTTTTTCTTTTCTTTTTTTTTTCTGTAGAGATGGGGGTCTTGCTATATTGCTGAGGCTGGTCTTGAACTTGGGGCCTCAAGCAATCCTCCCACTTTGGCCTCCCAAAGTGCTGGGATTATATGGTTCTTTTTTTTAAATACCAAGATGTATCCAAGTAAAATTTGGTTCTTTAAACAAACACTAGGAATGTGCTGGGTAGAGGGGGGATATAATGAGGTTGCCTCAGAAATATCCATCAGGTAAAATAATCTACATGCACTCATGGTAAGACTTCATTAGGTTTGTTACTGCACCGAAGTTAAAAGCCACTGCTCCGTTTTCTGCCCTACTTACCTCTTTTTTGGCCTGTTTAATGTCTGCCTCATCCTTGATGCCCAATCCTGAGGTGGAGGCCTTCTCAGCTTCCATTCTGCTTCCTCCACCCCGACCCTCCCCACCTTCACTGGTCTTAAAGGATGAACGGCTATCAGAGTCAGCAAAACCACCTTCACTGATGCTATTGCAACTCAACCAGGAGGCCACCTTGTTCTTGGGTGTCTCTTCGGAGGAAGGTGGATTGCAGCCACCTATAGGGATAGAGGGAGGGACAGGAACATGTGGGGGCCCAATGTCTGGAGGGCGGGAGTCTTTGGAAGCTGTTTCGGACAGTCCATTCTCCTTCTGGCCCCGGGTCTGCCTCCGTGTAGCATAGCTCCGCCACACTGAGCTGGTGCTAAAGTCCTCATCCTTACAGAAGTTATCATCTGAGCTATCGTCATTGGACTCTTCGGGGTCCTCTGTACCGCTATTGCCATCTTCCTGATCCTTCAAATCTACACCACTGCTGTCAGAGGAACAGGGGGCATCACTCTCATATCCTTCCTTGAAGTTCTCCACGCTCTCGATATGGTCCAGATTTGCAAAGTACTCATCACCCATTTCCAGACCCTCCTTGTCTGCAAAGTCATCTGTCAGGATTTTGCCTGAGAATGAAGAGAATTAAAGGCCTTCTAGGGTTATGGGGACCTTTTAGAAAGAATAAAGGTCATTCCATCAATACCCAGTCTATCAGCATACAGAGTCAAAATGTCTCCACTCTGGTCTGTCACTTCTCTTTGATGACACCTCCTTTGGGTCTTAACAATGCCAGTATGGGAAAGCTTCCTATACTTCTTAATCCTGCCCTTTCCAACTTCCCATTTTTGCCACTTTACATTATCAAAAGAGTTCTCAGCTATGCTAAAACCTCTCTGGGTAGAGTGGAGTGATTTGGGAGAAAATGATACAATGGACTTGACAACCATGTCTGTCCTCTGAAACATCAACATGTCCAAAATTTGATGCCCTTTCATTCTTTTCTTTATGAAACACTTCTGTCTGTCTCTCTCTGGTGCACCTAGACAGGCACATCATTCATGCTGTTCTTTATAAAAAAACGTCCCTGGCCTCCTCTTACTCCCAGTTCACATGTCAAGCACTTTATTCTTATGTTCAACTTGTCTCTGATTCAATTCCCCACCATGTCCCAAACCCAGAAAGCAATCCTTATATTTCGTCACCAACCTGCATAAATACACACAAAAGAGCCTTTGGCAATGTCATCCAAGCAGCGGATACCCCAGCCTTTGTTCTGTGTCTTGAAGAGCTGTAATCGAACCTGTAGTCCATGTTGCACCAACCGATTTGTGCACATGTTTGGGTCACATTTGCAGCGTTTGTTACACTCATATACCCTGAGAGGAAGGTAGAATAAAACCAATCACAATATGATCACTGGAACACAAGAAATTCACAATACTGTTATAATTCTTAAGCTACCATCATTTATAATGTTTTATGGATAAAGATTAAAAATTAATGATCTAAGTGAGTGGATTTATTGAACTGTCTATACTCTTTGATTCATTTGGAAATAAAGGCCAAGGAAATAATTCAGAAGGGGGAAAAGTGGTTTATAAAGCTGTTTATAGTAATACAGTTCATAACAGTGACTACCAGAATGCCAAACACCCAGAGAAAAGCAAACTATGATGGGAATACAGATAACAGAACCATTAAAATAAGTACAGTATGTACCGTGTTAATTTATAGAAATAGATGCATAAAATTAAAGTGTGTGAGAAAAGCAGAAGTCAATATAACAGAGACTAAAACGGAGTAAAGGGACAAAAGGGACAGGAGGAGCTGGTACTGATGTTCGTGGGATTCTTTTTTATGGTAAGGTTGATTTTCATTCTTTCAGTAAACACATATTAAACACCAAGAACTCTATTAACACTGGGAATACAACAATGAAAAAGGCCATAGTCTTTACCCTCAAGGATCTCATATTCTATCTAATTTAAGAATTTAACAATTATTTTTAAAACAAACTATTAATGGTAATCAAATGCCAACATTAAAGAAAGGTAACAGTTATACTGAGAAAACTGTAATCGTTTCAGCTATCAATTTTTCTGCTCTATTTGCTTTGTTCATTGTTAGAATTTTACTTCTTAATTTCTTGGTATGTAAATTTAAGGGAGATATTTACTTTTGGAAAGATGACAGTAGTTCATTTAGTTGGATGATGACATTAGTCATATACGTCTGGATAAAGATAAGTGCAGCTTCCAGTTACTGAACATATATTTTGTGTTTCGTATTACATAAATGCTTTATAAACATTTTCATATTGATATCCTCAAAGCAACCCTATAAAGGTGTTTTTTCTTTTCTTTTCTTTTTTTTTTTTTTTTTGAGACAGAGTCTCACTCTCTTGCCTGGGGTGAGTGCTGTGGCGTCAGCTTAGCTCACAGCAACCTCAAACTCCTGGGCTTGAGCAATCCTACTGTCTCAACCTCCCGAGTAGCTGGGACTACAGGCATGCGCCACCATGCCCGGCTAATTTTTTCTATATATATTTTTAGCTGTCCAATTAATTTCTTTCTATTTTTGGTAGAGACGGGGTCTCGCTCTTGCTCAGGCTGGTCTCGAACTCCTGAGCTCAGGACAATCCGCCCGCCTCGGCCTCCCAGAGTGCTAGGATTACAGGCGTG